>BOSO01005096.1:13019-24861 GCA_018403395.1 Gorsachius goisagi
GGGAAACGGCCTCAGGTTGTGCCAGGGCAGGGTTAGGTTGGACATTGGGAACAATTTCTTTACTGAAAGAGTGGTCAAACACTGGAATATACTGCCTGGAGAGGTGGTGGAGTCCCCATCCCTGGAGGTTTTCAAAAATCATGTAGGCGTGGCACTTTGGGACATGGTTTAGTAGGCATGGTGGTGTTGGGTTAATGGTTGGACTTGATGATCTTAGAGATCTTTTCCAACATTAATGATTCCGTGATTCCACGATTCTAAACTGAGCCATGGGTTTGTTGGCTTCCCCAAGCTTCAGCATGGTCAGGATGCTGGCTTGTTTCTTGGCTGCTGACAGTGGTAACGACCCCTTGTCAAAGGTGCTATGAGTCCTTCCAGATCCCAGATCTGGGATGATCTTGGCCTTCCCAACAAATTAACTTCAATTTATGTTTTGAAGGATAAGGTCTACTTCATGCTTCTCCTTCATGAAGAAATATCTTGATAGCTATGGTTGTTCAGTGCTCACAATGATTACTCAGTAGCAGAAACCTCCCCTTTATTCTGTCTACTCAAATGTGGGTCCAAGACATGGGTGAAACCCTGCCCCAGCTCCCACAAGGACATGGTGAGACCTGCTCTGTGCATTGTCAGCCACGTTAGGGAAATGCATACGCAGACTTTTAGGAGCTCTGATAAGAGCCCACGTACCAGCCAGGATCTCAATCAAATCAATCCAAATTAATGTAAACTGGATTAGTTAAACTGCATTAACATCCCAAGTAGATGCTCTTAGCTGGAATTAAAGTGACTTTTGTTTGGTATTTGTTTTGTTTTGTTTTATTTTTTTTTTTAAATTAATTTTGCAGTCAAATTAAGCTAATTGGAATTAGGGCTTCTGAGTGTATCAGCACAGGAGTTCAGCACTGGTTTAACAAGGCTGCTTTAATTCACCCCTCGAGATGTGGCTGGGGTTTTCTGGTTGTTCCCTATGGACTGGACTGTCCAGCCCCAAATCACAGGAAGAGACAGATGGGTGATTCCCTGTGTGAGGCTGCTGCACTAAAGCTTGAGGAAAGTAAAATTCTCAACGAGTCCAAAGGGTTGGAGGGCTGGGTGCTCCAGCATGCCCTGGAGATGATACCCAGGCCCGCAGCCAGCATTGTTTGCTGGTCTGGAGGGATTAAAAAGTCATTAAGTGAAGAATGAGATCAAGTCAAGTTGAGATGAGTATGGGCACTGCATGGTGCTTGCCATGCCGGGGGACATGTAGGCAGGGAGAGCACTGACATGCCATGACATTGCATCCTTAGGGATTAGATGAACACGTGGTGGGAGACAGGGAGTAGCACGGTATCACCCCTGCAGCAATTCGCAGAGCGGAGGAGGATGTGGTTAGGAAAGCTGGTCAGCAAGCCTGTGTCTTTTTCATTTGAAGTCCCCCAAATTGAATTGCCGATGTATTTCTATCCTCCTCTGGCCCCAAACTCGGTTTCCAAGGATATGTTCATTAATCTGCTCTTAAGTAGGATAAACCTTCTTTCAACTTTGTCCTAAGCAAATCCTCAGGTCCCTTGCTGTCCACCTGGGCACCTCCAAAGAGCATCTCTTGCAGGACAAAACATGCAGCCAGATTCTCTGTGGGATGACATCCAGCAGAGAAATCCAGAAACCCAACCAGATCCAAAGAAGGAGAAATTGTGCCAAGGAGAAGAGAAGCAGGTAGCCCACTCAAGGGTGTCTAAATGGGAGACCAAAGGAAGGGCAAATGTCTGAATACTGTCAACAGCTCCTGAGGAAGATGGAGTTTAGGTCCCAGCAATGGCAAGAGTCTGAGAGGGCTTTGGGCACAGGGGTTTTGTCCAGGTGCCATAATACCAGGACAGAGCTCTGTTTTCAGCAAGAATCGGGGAGTGTGAACAGCCAGGTGGGTTTAAATTGAGTTAGGATGGGACTTTATCACCCTCAATCCCAAGGCTGGATTAGGATGGCAGCTCCAAAATGCCCAAGTCCTCCCTTGCTCTTGTGTGATGCTGGTTTTTGGGTCTTGTAGGACCTCCCTTACCCAGTGGCTTAGCATGTTGGTTGGCACTGCAGATGATGGGACATAGTCCTATAGTGGACCTGACCTCAGTGGTGGCCTCTCTCTTACTTAAGGCCACCTGAGAGCAGAGAAGAGAGGGCCAAGACATGGGACAGAGAAGCTCCTCAGAAAAGGGGAGAGAGGTGGCTTTGGGACATTTGGCCATGTCTTGCTTTTGCCCTAACAATCCCTCTTCTGCCAACAGAAGGAAACGAAGTGAACAGCCAAGACTGCTGGAAATCAAACATGGTATTTAACATCATGGGCCACGACACAAAATCCCCAGTTACAAATAATACCACTTTTCTATGAAAAAAATGGTCTTGGTTCATGCAAACTTGGGCTGTCCCCTCTCTGCAACACCTTGTACTTCCCCAGAACTGCAACACACTCAAATAACCCCCATCATGGCTTATGCAACTAAGAGATTCAATGAGCTATGGGATGGAGCCATCCCAAATCACAGGTCCTAGGGGTCAACTAATTCTTCAGTAACTCATTTTGGTTATGCTAACAAAAAAACCAATAATGTCAGCAAGTCCCCAAGTGCAATGACAGAGGTTGGGACTCTGCCAGTTGCTATAGATAATAAGGCCCAACTGTCACTTAGACATCCCCAAGGCTGGTAAGAAATGTCCTGTGACTCTTTACGAGCGGAAAACAGTGCAGTGAAGACCACAAGGACCTTCTCTGCACAGCAGGCACTTTTCAGGCTGCCCTGAATAAAACTGGTAAGATGGTGCCTGCTGGGGTTGCTCTAAATGATGACAGCACCTGCAGACAAAATTTGTCCCTCTAAGACCTTAATTTTGCTAGATTTAACTTGTAACCCAGGTTGTGTGATCTAACAGTGAAATGTCTTGTCTAAGCCAAGCACCCAGCCTCAGTTTATAGTCAGCAAGAGAGACGGTGACTTCTGTTTGAGGACTACACTAGAGATGGCTCTTGTCAAGCTTATGCTTTCCCCATTTCACCTCAGTCCTCACCTTCTGCACATCCATGGTGCTCCTCAGCTGAAGTTACCAAAGCACCTTGTCTGTATGAGGGAGGTTGGTGATAGCAGCCTCACAGTGGCAGGAGTGGATGGGGGTGGGGAGAAGAAGCAGTGAAGATGGGCATTCACTTGGCCATGTGTTGGAGAAACTCGATTTTACTGTAATGCTGGGTGTATCCTTCATAATAAAGATGCTGAGCTGATAAATGATGGGGAAGGGACTTTGTGAATGGAGATAAGGGTTTGGGGAGACACCTGGCAGACAGACTATTGACTACTTTTTGAACAGAGCATAGGTAGAGCAGATCATGGTATCCAAAATCTCTCTCTGGAGGCAGCACCCCCAGCAGGCATCGCTGGATGCATTCTGCCCCAAACAAATTCATTTTGCGCCTTTTGGTATATTTTCTGCAATTTTAAGACCCAGCTGAGCTCAGCCACTCATTGCAGGCCTATAATGAGGGTGTATTAAAATAAAAGGACTAGAACAGGTTTAAAATACAAGGAGGTGAAGCAGAAATAACTTTGCTGGGCAATGCACTGGACACCCCCCCTTGGATTCTCAGTGCTTTTTAAAAATCACCCAAACTCCTTCAGGTCCTGCCTGACTCTATAGACCCCAAAACCCTGACTAAAATGAATTTAGCTCCAAGGGGAACAAAGCGAGCAGCGAAGCGGTACTTGTGCAAGGGGGCTATCGGCAGAGGGTGCTCCTTGCACGCGTCGCGGCTCGGAGCCTGCAGGCTCCCACTTGCCAGCCGCCCGCTGCAGCAAAGTGCAAATTCATGCTGCCCAGATTCCCGGAAAACAGATGCTTATCCAAAGCTCTCTTTGGTTCTTCAGCTGCAAACGTGCCCAGAGATCCCTTAAAAGCAGCATTTAAAGCCACTTCCTAAAATAAAACAGCAGGCAGGTCTTCCTTCCTCCAGACACTGATGCTTGGCCATGCTAAGTTTGCTGCCGGGATCTGGAAGGATTAGGAGCCACATTTAATCCTCCCAGAATGCCTAATCCTCCAGGGTTGAACGAACTCAATCTACACACAAATACGTCCCAGGGTGCTGGGTGTCCACCCGTCTGTCTCCCCAAATCCCACTCCCCTCGTGCCCCTGTTCTGGCTGGGGCTTTGGGCAGGCAAGAGGTCCATGAGAGAGCGTGCAGCTGCCCAAGCTCAGACCAAAAGCTCAGCTCAGAGCAGCGTACAGGATGGCAAAAGCAATATTTACGATGCTTAACTTTCACATTGCGAGGAACAACTCAGCCCATGCTGGGAGGTATGAAATGAAATACCTTCCATGCAAGGAAGCAAATACATTTGGGGGTTTTAGGTGGGATAAAAGCTGGCAGATGGGGGATATAAGAGAGTACAAAATCAGGAATGGCGTGGGTAGGTGGGAGAGGAGTTGTTTAGGCTAACTAGGGAGTTTTCAGCAGAACAAGCAGGGAGCAGGGAAGCCTTCGCACGGCACGGTTCACCTGGGGAGCTCCTTGCTGCGGGCTGTTGGGGACACCAAGTGTTCTTCTGGGCTCTTGTAGAGACAAATGGTAGCAGAATGCATACAGCAAGGGCTGTTAAATCCTATAGTCTGGCTTAGAAAGTCCTTGAGCAAACAAAGTGTGGAAGACTGAGAAAACCTTTGAAGGAAATAATATTACGTGATTGCTTGGTTAGAATAACCTTTTCATTATATTTTTGGTTTCCTCCGTTCTTTTGCGAAGCCCCGTCTGACTTCTCCCAGACCAGCAGGGAGAAAGCCTCCACCAAGCCCTCCCTGCCTTCACCCAGTGAGCTGCAGCCAAATCCAGTAGCCGCGCTCCCTCTACTGGTCTTACTGGTCTTGCTGCCAGTGGCAGTGGCACCCAGGGAGGGAAGGACAGACGGAGGATGATGCAGTGTGGTGTTCAGGAGGGGGTTTGCATGGCCTTACAAAGGGAGAGGAGAAGGGGTGTCTCTGGGCTGAGCTGGCAGCGGAGTTTTAGCAGAGAGGTTGGTACAGCATTGCCCAAGCGGCCCCTTACGGCCACAAATAATTTAGAGCGCATATATTGCATATAATCTTTACAGCCACATAAATAGCTCAGGGCAATTCTAGCACTTTCTCAGTCAACGTTGAGAATAATTTATTGGGAACCCCTTTGGTGTTTCTTATTAAACGCCATAAAATATGTCCCTTATGGTAAAACTCACCACGAGCTTTCCTGGGATGCGTTCCCCTTCCTCCCCAGAAGACTATGATATACCTTTCTGGGGCCTTGCTTTGAAGCTCATCCAGAAGCCCTTAAATCACAAGTTAACCTCTGAGATTAGCCATAAAATAAATCACTGCATGTCCTCAGCATCACTTCCCGCTATGCCTTTGAGCAAAGAAACTCAATGGCAGCAGGACATGGGCAAGGTAGACTTAATCTCCTGGGTGGTCCTGGAGAGGCTAAGGGAGATGCAGTTTACCCAGCTGAGACACGGGAAGTTTGGCTAGTGTGAATCAGCTTCCAGCACAAAATTAAGTGGATTTACTTTAAATTGATAAGACTTGCTCGGTTGGCTGTGCAAGCTGGGATTGCCTCTCAGCCAACCTCAGTGCAACTGGTGGAAATAGATGTGCTATGTTAAACTAGATCATCGCACTCCCTTTCTACTGCTGTGGAAAATTCAAGTCATGGAATGATAGAATCACAGAATATCAGGTTGGAAAAGACCTCAAGGATCATCTGCTCCAACCTTTCAGGGTAACAGCACAGTCTAGACAAGATGGCCCAGCACCCTGTCCAGCNNTGGTGGAGTCAACCCCTCCCCTGGGGAGATTATTCCAATCGTTGACTGTTCTCATGGTGAAAAATTTCCTTCTCACATCCTATCAGGATCTCCCCAAGAGCAACTTGTGTCCATTCCCCCTTGTTCTCTCCATGTGTCGCCTTGTAAAAAGGGAGTCCCAGGCCCTACTCTATGCAGGACAGACTCTCAACCTGGGCTCTTGTTTTTCCTTTGGGCTGATGAGTCCTTTGGCTGTTTGGACTCCTCACTTCATTTTACCTGGACTGCAGCGCCCAGTTCCTGGCTCCAGGCTGTCTGGAGGCATAGCTGTTTGCATCCCATCTGAGTTCCCTCAACGGGCAATGTTTCATTAAAGGAATTATCTCACAAATTGCCATAGCTTGGTCTACCCTAGAAACTCACTCCCTTGCATGGCTCATGAACTGCATCGCTCAGATTTGTACCAACTTGTGATGCCTTTGAGGCAGGACTTTATGCTGGTCCATGCATTCATTTCATGCCAAGGGAATACCAGATAAAGAGTAAGGGCAAAGGCCTGCCACATGCATTAAAGTAAATCTGGAAGTGCCACAGAAGTCCCTCTCAGGGGAACACCAACTCTGTGAGACTGCCCAGTGCACACCCAGCTTTACCCATCCAGCCTCATCCCCAGCAGAAGGGGATGCTGACCTCACAGGGCACCAGGGTCTCTTCGATTTGGGTCAAAACTTGGCCTTATGTCCACTGGGTAAATGCTGAGCAACCTGAAGAGCAAGAGTGTCACAATATAGAGATGAAAAACAGGAAAGGGGAGATTTTTCCTAACTGTTGGAATGCAGCGAAGTTAAATGGGTGCATACAAGGCAGATGGTCAAAAGATGTGGTTGTGAAAATGGTGGTCTACATTTTTTCAGGGCCTTGCCATAATCTGGGAGCTGGGAAGAAAATCCTTCAACGCTGACCACGCCATGACTGCTGGCCCCAGACCCACCTCCAAACACCAGGGACAAAGGTGGTCCCTGAATCTCTAAGAGCTGATGGGATTTACTTACCGTGACAGGGAAATAGTCCCTCATGTACCTCCAGATGACACTGTTCCGGATGGCATGGATCCGCCTCCCGCCCTTGCTGGGTTTTTCCCTGTCTATGAACCACCATGCAGCGTAGAGGGCACTGACCAGCCAAAAACGCGTGAAGAAGAGGCCGATGAAGGCAGCTGTGCAGCACTGTGCTGAGAGAAAAGCCAAAAGCCAGGCAGTGAGTTGGCACTCGGGTTAGGTGGGCGTTGGGAGAAGAATGATTCATCTGAAGTGCCTCAGTCTGTTTGGACCTGGGATGGAGCCCAAGCCTTCGCTGGGCTTGCTGCTGAGTTATTTTATCAGTGTGAAGGCACCTTTTGATGCAAAGCCGTGGGTTTTTTCCTATCTGCCCCAGGAACCTGGAGAGCAACCAAGCACCATCCTTGCAGCAATCACCTATTTCTCCAAAGCCCACCATGTCCCCATCTTCCCACAAGACTGATGGACCTCACAGCATCCAGAGGGTCCTTGGGGATCAGATCTCTAACCCTCTGCTGTCTGGCTTTTCTCTGGAGACAGTCTGACCTCTGCAATGATAATGCCCATGTTTAACCCCAAAACTCCTGTTAATACCCCCAATGGCACCTGGCATTTTGCAACAGCAGCAAAACAGGGCAACTATACCCTGTCTGTACAGTCCCCAATAGCTTTGTTCTGTGCTATCGATTCCCCATTTTAATTGTGTCTTGGATTTTTAATTTTTTATCTTCCCATATATAAGATCTTACTCTTTATTGAGTTTTTTCTTATTGATTTTGGACTTTTGCCTCCACTTCTCGGGTTCACTCTCAACTCTAATCTTGGCCTCTAGAGGATTTTCAGTCCTTTTGACTTGGTGTCATCACAGATTTTTATAAGAATGCTCTATCTCATTCCCTAAGGCATTAATGACTTGGGGCTTTCCCAAGTCATTAAAGACTTTTCTGAGTTGCTTCCAGTCAGTCCTCAGCTTTGCCCTTTACGTCCCACCTCCCTCATGCCCTTTATTTTGGCACAGGAACAAGAGAAGAAAAACCTGTGTGCAAACAAGCATCACTCGGTGCATCAAATCCCACCCAAGCCCAATGCTGTCTGTCTGCAGAGACTGGGAAGTGTTAGTGGCTACCAAGCTACCACCTGGTAAAGCAGATGCCCTAAAAAGTGCCTGGGAAGAGCTGTGTCCTCTCCATCTGTCCCTCTGGAAGCCTTGATGTGGTCTGGGAAGGTGGAGACTGAGATAAGAAAATTCCCCATTCACCCAAGCCCTTTGCTTTCCCCAGCTCATGGGTCACATCATGTGTGGTGGGTTATAGATTTCGTTCTTCTCTGTGTCTCCATCACAGATCCAGCACTCAGGGCTGAAAAGCAAGAGGATGGAGATGCCCTGTTCAGCTTCAGCTTCAGCTGTGAGATAGATGCATCCATCCTTTCATCCTCTAAGACCTGGATTTTCATCTTTGGGAGTCACCTGGCACCTGCCCTCTCCAGTTCATCTCAGCTACGGCCTGTTACAGAAGAGGTATACGATGCTCTCATTTAAGAACTCCTTGTACCTCTTGTTTGCTTTTACTTAAGGATAAATAAGTAGGTCTGGTTTGTAGTCTTTTGTTTTCTTTTTTTATGATAAGTCACCCTGATCCCACAGCTTTGCATGTAAAAACAAATCCCTGCCCCTTTTTAAAACATGGACATGATGGTACTGATAATTCCTATAGGGGGAAAAAAAAAAAGCAATAACGTAGCAGGATGCTAAATCTGCTTAAAGCTGAAATGGGATCTTATGTCCTCAGATAGGCAGAAACTCTGCGGCTCTCTGCAGGGCAGCAGGTCCAGCCTGCAATGCATCCTCCAGGTTGGAACAAACCACTGCTGGTACCTGGTGCCACCCCTTTCAAATGCCACAGACACCATCTTTGGAGCTCTTCTGGAAAATGGGATCCAGCATGAAACGAAGCTCCAGGGTCCACAGAACGCATAAACGCTGCTGGAGGAACAACGCGGAGGTTGCAGTTTTACTGCACTTGGGAGCCAGGTCATCAGGTCTGCTGCAAAACTGTGCGGTTCCTCATTCTCTTTTTATCATACTGTGCAAAGCTCAAAGTACATTCTGCAAAACGAAGGAGTTGTTCCGGTCCAAATCCATGAACTTATCATCCAAGTGAGGTTTTATCTTGCAATTATATAATTATTAATACTTCCCTCGATTCATTTGCAAGTCAACTTTCTTCTTTTTTCAGGGCAGAATTTGCACACAGTGACCTTCACTCAATCTTAAGATTTATTTATTTTTGTGTGTGTGTGCTTGTAAAATCTTACAGTGTCTTGGTTGCTGTGGGAAAGGAGCCCATTCCTGTCCCAGCATGGCCCCTCCGTCTGGAAGTTGCTGTGGATGGGACCAAAGAGACAGAAAAGTTCCAGAAAACGTACGGTTAAATCCTACTGTCTGCATCCAAACCAATCCCAGCCTTAGGCAGACACTTGATGATTTATGGGCACTCTGTACCGCTGCCTGGTGTGCAAGGGGGAGTCACTGTAGCTGCTTGGATCACGGGAGATTGCTGTTTCCCTTCCAACTTTCTTGCAGATGTCTGTGTGTCAAGTCCTCAAACTCTTCAATGAAAACATAGCAGAGGCACTGCAATCCCATCGGTAAGACACCAAGACTTTCTGGACCACCAATAGCAAGATTTTTGCCACAGAACTCTTATTGCTGCTTTCTGGAAGCCAAGTCAGGTCTCCAGGCTGGGTCCACCACCAGCCCCACTGCCCAGGACTTCACGCTCTTCAGCCTGGCTCCAGGGTCCCTTCACTGGCACCGACGAGGCCTTTTTTTAGGTTACACAGGTGACTCTTCACGTCTTAGAGTCTCCTTGTTCTCCAAGCTTCTGAAAAATACCATCCCACCCAAGAAAGGGCCAAATTCTACATCCATTTGAGCTAAGGGCTAAAAGGAAGGACTGTGCACCAGGAGACAGCACCTATTTCTGCAAAACCTGAGTCTTTCCTGAACCCTTGTGGAGGAGAAAACACATTCCCCTTCCTCCTTGGGTCATCTCCCAGAGGCAGAACTGCAAGGACAACCTAAAGCCACCTCCTTGCCCCTTCTGCTTCTTTTTGGCAGGACAGGGCAGAAGGGGTGGGTGGCATACAGGAATATTTGCTTGTTGCCAGACTGTTCACCATAATCATTGCTTTCTTCACTTGAGGGGAGGAAAATGAGGACCGACAAAGGTTTCTTGCCTGTCCTTCCCTGGACTAGGGACCACTTTGGAGCTACCCAGATGAGATTTGTATTTCCCTCAGTATCTGCTTTCCTACAAACAACTGTCATTTTCTGGGCCACCTGCCAGGCAAACACTTTAAAGGACATCAAACTCATGGCATTAGGCTCTTGGCCAGGGAACCGCAGCAGATATCTCCCTCCTGGGACCAAACTTCAGCCTCCGTGCAACCCACTGTGCCCAGGAAGCAACCTGTAAAGGGCTGTTGGGTCTCGGAAATGCCACTGGAAGAGATGGCAATCTGTGTCATGACGGGGATGAGGGAAAACCTGCAAGCCCCTGGTTCATTAGAAACCCATCTTTGAACTCCATCAGCTGCCAGGGCTCTGCAGAGCCGGACAAGCTCTCCAGCATAGAATAATAGAATTGTTTGGGTTGGGAGAGACCTTAAAGACCATCTAGTTCCAACCCACAGCTTGGTCAAGCCCTCCACGGGAGCAACCTCTCTGGTGAGGATGGGGTCTACAGGCGCATCAGGGACACCAATGGCAATGAGATGTGATTACATCATGGCTCTGCCTCACTGCCTTTTCAATATTCTTTAAGGGAAAGAAGGGAAGAATTACCCTTAGTATTCAGCCATAGCATCACTACAATATCTACCTTCCACCTTTCTGCCCCCATAAGTCCGTTGGTTCCCAGCCTCAGGCCGCAATCTCTCAAGCCATGGTTGGACACTCAGGAGGAACAGGCAGGTTTGGGGGTGCGGTTGCAAACAGATGTGATCCTCATCTCCTCCCTCTGCAGGTCTGGACTCTTGCGAGGTAGCCCAGCTGCACACGCTGAATTGCTATAAAACCGTAAAACAGAGCCCTTTCAAGGCAGACATCACCATGGCCTGCAAGAGGAGGTCTAAGGGCGTCATCCATGTCTTTGCAATCACATCAGTTCAGTTATCTGAAAATGGCCAGAGAATCCTAGGCTGGCCTCGGATTAGCTGCTGCGCTGCCTACTCTGCCATGGGAAGCGAAGAAACCCCCCTTCAAACTAAAACCAAAACCAAATCACCCTTGACAGGAAGGAAAGCTCCATACAGATCCTAAATCTTACACTTTCTGTTTAGGCCAGGTTTGTCTGTGGATGCCTGTGGTGAGGGGTGGCTCTCGGTGAAGCAGTCATAGGACATTCCTGGACTGGAGGGCAACCAAGGTTTGCACCCAGCGGGTCAACCAGGGGTGCTCCTGAAGCAGCTCTTCATGATCCAGGACTCAGCACCTCACATCTCCATGGCCATACAGGAGTCAGCAAGGAGAAGACACATCCATGTGGATGTCATGGCTTTCTTGGATCCCCTCACAAGCCAAGTGGTTTCCTGGGCTGGGCTCCCTCAAAGAAGCTCAGAGCAAAATGAAGCATTTGGTGGTGGGTATCTTGTGCTAAGTAGTTTTGTTGTGACATGCAAGTCCCTCCATGGATGAAAACAGGGTATATCACAGACAACACACATGTGTATGCCTTGGGCTCCAAGTGAGCCACAGGCTAGAAGCACACGGATGACTTTTCTGGCCAAGTCAAAACAGGGACCACGTCCCATCAAAGTGCTGCTGGGCCCAGCATTGTTACTAACCCAGCATTTGCTCATGCAACCTGAAATGAAGAAGGCCAACCGTACCCTGGGCTGCATCAAGAGAAGTGTGGCCAGCAGGTTGAGGGAGGGGATTCTGCCCCTCTGCTCCGCTCTGGTGAGACCTCACC
>BOSO01005098.1:0-16946 GCA_018403395.1 Gorsachius goisagi
TGAGTCCTCATCCCTGGACGTATTTAAAAGAAAGATAGATGAGGTGCTTAGGGACATGGTTTAGTGGTGGGATGGCAGGGTTAGGTTAAAGGTTGGACTCGATGATCTTAAAGGTCTTTTCCAACCTCAACGATTCTATGATTCTACGATTCTAAGCCAGGGACTGAGGAAAGAGAACAGATACACCTCTGTTTGTGCCTTTTGGGATGTCCGCGTGCCACTGGGCAGTGCTTGGAGCCTGTCTGAACTATGTCTTTTCCATTCGCCTCTGAGTTAGCTGAGGGAGGAATCAGACTGCAAAGGAACAATCGGGTCATGTTTTGAACCTGGCCTTTCATACATCACCCCCTACAACCTGGTACAGTGTCTTCTACATCTAGGAAGGCTGGATCTTGTGCTTACCTGGTAGGTCAGTTCATTTCATTAGTGAAATTCATTTACAATACAACCCATTCCAACATGGGCACACTCATAGCAGCCAAGTCCCTTACCTACAGGATTTCAGTAAAGTCTGGGTAAAACAGCCATTCCCTTTTTAAAAAGACAGTGGGAAGATGCTGGCATTTCCTCCTCTAAATTAACACAACAGCATCTCAGTCCCCACAAGCAGAACATCACGGCATTACTGGGGATTCCCAGAGGAATTCCTGACAGCCCAAATGAAGATCAGATTGCCTCAAGCTATCATCTGTGCAACCAGCACAGACAGGAAATCAAAGCTACATCTCATGGAGTGCTGCAGCTGTGCTCTTGAGCTATTCTAGCCTAGGAAAGAGCTCACAAGGGGCTCTTGCACAGGAAGCCAGGTTAGCCCCACTGTGGTGAATGTAGCCTTCAACTGGTGTGCTTCCAGGTCGGTTGTTTCAGTCCCAAGCGAATAAGGGATGATGGGAACAGAGGGCTGTAAGAGGGCTGTACCACTGGGTATCCTTTGGCAATAGCACAGTAACATGAGGTTAGATGCATTGTGCTCTACAAATAAATATTGGTACACACAGATGGACAGGTGCATATACCTGGAGTGTATTTTGCTCAGATCTCATGAAACTAAAAAAGGATCACAGATGGGACAAAAGAGCACAGAGGAGTTACTCCAGTGGGACTCCAGTCAACACCTCAGCTGGAGGGTTCGGCCACAGGAGGAAGCTCAAAGGACTCAGAACTCACTTTCTCGAGAGTCATGGAAGGAATCAGCTTTGATGGGAGTCGGGTCACTCCAGGACCTGCTGAAGCTCCTCTCACGCCGTTCGGCAAATGCTAGGATAAAACCAAAGGACGACATTAACAGACTCCAAAGCCACCTCTGTTGCTGCCAGCAAAACAAAACAGCCAGTAGATTTCCACCAGAGCTACACATCACGGACTCCCCTGTGCTTGTTCTTCCACTTGCCAAATACAAGTCCTTTCCACACAGCAAACACGGGTCTGTCTGCTAGGCAGCAGAAGACACAGTGCCCACTTTCTGAGCAGGACCATTATGGGGTATGTAACACAAAAAGGACGATGCTTGATGGTCTCTCCTTAAACACACACTGCTCAAACCTCAGTTTAATCAAAGCTATTCCACTGTCCCATTGTAAATGCTCTGACTCAGAGGCCTCAGAGAAGTTGTACTCAACAGCTAATGGCACACACATGACCAGAAGGAGGCAGTAGTTCTCCAGTCAGTTCTCCCTTCACATCTGTTTTTGGGCAGGCGCTCTCTTCATCTTCTAGTGACATCCCAATCACAGCTGGACCAAACAGAGGGGGGCCTCTGAAAAGCTTATGCTTTCTAAATTTTGTACCAAAAGAAGAAATCCTTCAGTTTTTGCTTGCCTGCACTCTTGTGAGCACACCCCCCACTTGTTTTTGTTTTTGTTTTTTTTTCCTTTCTCCTAAGGGGCATTATATTGTTTGTACTGGCATTTCCCAAGCAGAATTCAGGGAGGTTGGCCCAGCTGGCTACACCGCAGGCAAATTCCTGGGAACTGCCAACCAGAATGTCTGAGTTGGCAAGCCCATGTGAGAGCCATTGCGCCTAGATTAACAGCCACTTATAGTCACTAATACCTATTTCTGGTAGCAGACAGAGCAAGTTTGCTGCAGTGTATCTAGTAACAGCCTCTCATGTCAGTGGCATAGGAATTCACTGCAGATCTGCATTACAAGAGCAGAGAAGTAACCTGTCCTCTGCTGCAGTGTGTCCAAGTGTGGGTGTCCAGGGAGACAAATCACGCGGGAAGTTCTTCAGGTGATCTCCATCCTCAGCTTTCATTTAAAACCAGGCACTTAGCTATTGCACACATGAAGAAAGCTTTGAAAACATGACCCGAGAGTTACCAAGGCAGAGGCATGCCTGAACTTCCAGACAGGTCTAGGGGGAGGTGAGCCCTGTTCATTTCAGGCAGTGCTAACTCAGATGCCAATAAAGACGCTTTAAAGGGCAATGCTGTTTGCTGTTCACTTCCCACAGCGTATGAGAAAGGAGGGGTAAGAATGCAAATTCAACTCAGCAAGGCTTTGCTGTGGGCAGTCTGTACATGATGTTTGGCCAGGGTGCGGGAAGAACAAGCTGTTTCCTCTTCTGGAGCAATGCTCAGCTCTTGGGAGCTGGTTACACCATTCTGAGCCCGTTTTACAGCGATAAGGGACTTGACCCAACCAAGTTACGGAGGAGTGTTGCCTTCCTCAGGGAAAGGGAACTGCCATTTCCCAGGCCTAAGAGGTGATTTCTTCCCCAGTGAGGCATAACGCTTCTTTATTTCCCCCTCATTCCAATCTCTTCCCTGATCCTCTTCTTTCTCCCTTCCACTGTCCTCTCAGCTCCCACCAGACAACCTTCCACCAGGTCCTGCCATGGAGATGGTGGCGGGACAGGGGAGGAGAAAAGAGAAAGCCACCAGCCTGCGCAGCACATGAAGCACCGACCGTCCCCGAGGAGCCACAGCTGGTCTGCAGCTTCAGTAAGAGGCCAGGCAGCCCTTGACAGCTCTGCTGAACGCTCAGCTCTGGTTCTCCTCACAAGTGTCTACAGCAGTGATCACTGAAAAATCACACGCACGTGGGACAAGGATGCTGCAGCTTTCCTTCCACTCCTTGCACTGCAGCCACAGAGATCTCCCACAGCCAAGGCAGAGGGTCCTCAGAAATAGCTTACAGGCTGCTTGCAGACATCTTGAAACAACCTGGCTGCCTTTTTGGTAGGGTAAAATGGCATCAGCAGGTCAAATCCTTTCTCCGGCCCAATGCTAGGTCCTTTCTACCTGCATCTGTGTACAACGTAGGGTTCCCCGTGTCCCACCAGCGCAAACCCCAACTCCTCACAGCCACATCTTACAGGTGCTCACTTACTTTGTGCTTTAACCCTTCGGCTCCCCACCATGCGGAGGTGCTTCCGAAAATTCCTGAAAGAAAGGCCAAACAAAACCTCTGAGAAAGGTAATATGAAGCAATACTTGAAAAAGCAGCACTTGAAAAAAAATGAGATGAAAAAAAATAATCAGGAAGACAGTGTATTTCCTTCTGGGCATTCAAAAGCTGGAGACCGGGTTCCCAGCCTGCACCTACTCAGTGCTGGGGATGGTTATGTTTTTCGAGAGTGTGTCTGTTTATTCTGAACTCCCTGGGCTGGTGGTACAGGGCAAGTGAGGTCCTACACGGCAGTCCCGTTCTCACAGCCTGCTTCTCACGGCTTCCTATGACTAAGGCACCTGTGCTGTAACTTTGCTGAAGACGCTGCCACTGCCCATGCTGGCAATGCTCCCTCTTCCCCTGGTAAGCTGCTCCCCTCTCCTTTCTTCCACACATGCTTCAGCGGAGAAGCGAGGTGCCCAGGCTCTGCCCAGCTAGGCAGCATGCACACACCATGCTCGTGGCTGTGCGCATTCCCAATCACTTCACAGAAGCTGCTAAAATCCTACCCATGCTGTTAGCAACCATGCAGCCCGTACTGCTCTCCGGAGCAAAGAGCTGAGAAAGACTGAAGCAGCTTCTTCCTTCACAGATAGCACTGCTAAGCGAGGCTGACTGTCCTCGTGGGCCTGCTCTCTGCTAACGCTGCCTGCCTGACCATGTGCTTCCCTGCCCAGGACTCACAGGCAGAGTTCAGTGGGGCTGCAGAGTGCACAGCTCCAGAGGAAAGTCCACCAGAGGGTAAGCTTCGGGGAGCAGTTACACTTTGTAGTCAGGTCTGTGTAAAACAGACCGTCCTGGCTGCTCCTGAGAGACCAAGGCAAAGGGCCTCTTCATCCAGCCCCGCTGAGTGCAAAGGACCCGTTTTCCTTAGTTTCTCCTCACTCACCTAGACAGGATCCAAACAGGACAGGAACCAAACAGGACACCAGAAGAGACACAGGGAAGCAGCAGCGGGTGGACTAGCAAGAAGAGCATCACTCCTCTGTGAACATTGCTTAGGGTGACTTCACTCTGCCCTGCAGCCCCCATGTCCCCAGGGATGTCGGTAAGCCCATGTACCAGCAGCCTGCATGGAGTGAGGGAGCCTCCCTAGATTCCCTCCTGCCCCACCAACATACACCACAGACATTAAGCAACAGGGACTGGTGAAAGAGGTAAAACAACAAGTCGTCTGGCTCACACACAAGTTAGTGGGATGAGTAAGGACATGTTACAACCATGCAGATGCTTTAGCAAACTAATTGGACTAGAAAGACACTTCCAGCACCAACATCAAGTTGTTCCGAGCAAGTCAGATATGTCTACTCCAATACAGAGACATCAACCCAAACACAGCCCTTGTGGGAATGAGAGCACTTAACCCACGCCACCTTCTGCACTGTCCCCTGGCTTTGGCCTTGGACCTCCTGTTGTCATCAGGAGCCAAATTCAGCAACTCAAGAAGGAAAACTAGCAGCTGGGTAGCGAAGCTGGGAGCAACATTATTCCATGACAAATTTCCATCTGCGCTTGGGCTATTATTTTAGCTCTACTTGGGTCCAAGAAGACTCACTGCCATGGATCAGACAACTGCCCCCTTTAGACTAAAATAATTCGCTTCACTAAGCCGTGCTGGACTGGCTTTATGTACAAAGCCTTCTGGAGCACGTCATGACTGATAACATGGGGTGTCTTACTGCATTCAATTCAAATCCAAATAAATACAATATTTTAAGGGAATCAGGGTTGTTCTTTACACAGAAAGGTCTTAGCCATACCTTGTAGCTCATCAGAATGAAAACATTTATGGTCCATTGAGAGACGAAGATCATACCAGACACTGAGACCATACCAGACACTGAGCACCAATGTTAATTGCCAAGGCCACTGTTACATCCTTTGGGCTTTTGGCATTTTGGAGTAAAATCCATTTTTCTGTTAAATGCTCATTGTCCTCTCCACAGAAGATCTTCTACAGAGCCTGGGGGGCAAGGGGCATAAAGCAGTCTTTGACATGGAAGAGCGATACTCCCAGTTTGGTCCCTCCCATGAGCACAGGTTGAGATCAGATCTCTAGATACATCTCCTAAATACTGCTGAGAGCAGCTCCAGGGAGAATCCAGCTGCTCAAGGCTAGCCATCACACTAAATGCTCCGAGAAAGGGACAAAGGCCTCCCCCCTCCTCCCTGGCTCTTCTAGAAAAAACGCACTTTGGAAAGGAGGTGCAAGCCTAGGACTGCCT
The DNA here is from genome assembly GCA_018403395.1 of Gorsachius goisagi. Classification (NCBI taxonomy): domain Eukaryota; kingdom Metazoa; phylum Chordata; class Aves; order Pelecaniformes; family Ardeidae; genus Gorsachius; species Gorsachius goisagi. Next base: position 5,619 of record BOSO01005098.1, read on the forward strand.
CTTAATGTGGACACCTTCTGAGGGCTTTTTGCAGCTGTATTGGTCCTCAGACCCCTCTGTGCTTGTAACGTGAGCGCAAAAGGACGGCACAGCACCCCTGGGGGAGCTGCAGTCTGCTCTATGAGCAATGGGGCTACATAAACCTGCCCAATCTTCCTGCCTGCCCCCTGCAATTGCACCCAGAAAACCCAGTGTTATTTGATCACTAGAAAGATCTCTTCACCCATCAAAATTCAACAAGCATCCCTCAAGTTACAGTGATAAAATCTCCTTATTACTCCCTTTCCTGAACACTCCTCCTCCTGAGAGACTCCAGCTTGCCATGCAGTCTGCAGGACCCCACGCCACCCACATGGTATCCATCCCAGCCAGAGGGTCTCCAAGGCACAGCAACCCCACTCCATGGCTCTGCCTGAAGTGGTTCATTCGCACCCTGCAGAGAAGCCTTTTCATTAACCAAACAGAGGTCAACGACAGAATTACTGACATATACCAACACTCTGCAAAACTCCCAACAGCACCTCTCACATTCTCCTCCCCAGCTCCTCCTTTCAGCAGTCACAAGGTTCAGCAAACCACTGGGCATCACTCACTCTGGAGGCCACATCCATTGCGTGCCATGCCACACAAACCAGCTTCCCTGCACACCAGACACACAGGGCCAAGCACCGAAGGGGTTGTGCGGTAACAACTGAACTTCCGAAACACCCGAGGCTGTGAAGGGCTGCCCAACAAGCATCCCATACTGCAGTGGGGCTGGGGTCCTCCCCACTCCCTGGAGAAGAGCTGAACACTAACTGTCGGGCAATCCTTACAGCTGGCCAGGGTCTGCTGGCACGGCACAGCCACAAGCCCATCATTGCTATCCTATCATCTCTTTATCAGGAGATAAATGCAGATGGGCTGTACAAACCTGCTGAGACCTTCAGTGCCCACAGGAGAAGGGACACGCTGACCACTCAACACAAGGACAACGTGAGTCCGTCCTCTATCCTGACTACACAGCATCACCGAGGTATACAACTCCTACTCCTGTACCTGCAAGCCACGTGAACAAGCCATTTTCTAACAAAGACTCGCCTCTGTCTAAAAAATTCTGAGAAATCTCTTTCTTTTTAAAGATACACTGTCTATTTATTTACTGCATCTTTAGTTTTGATTTAGTTTTGATTTCTCTTCATTGTTAATGAAAAAAACCCACCACCCTTAAGTTGCTAAATTAAAAAAAAAAAAATCTTCCTGGCAATTTCCCAGTTAAGCAAACCTGATGTTTTTCTCCCACTTTGTTTTGAATAGTGCTGAAGTGATCATGGCAGTTCTTAACCAATCACACAAATGCTGTGTTATCCTTCCCAGGAGGCTGCCAAAATACATGAGCTTTGGCACATTTAAAAAAGAAAAACAACAGAACAGTTCTGATTAAAACAGTAGCTAAGTGACATGCCCTGTGAAGCCAGCAGAGGGAAACCAGGACCTTTCTGTAAGACAAGGAATCAGTCCCCATCCCCTTTTCCTTACTTTCTGTTCTTTAAAAACAAATTAAAGAAAATAGACTTCTGGTCACTAGACATGTTGATTTTGCCTAGGTCTCAGATTTCTGAGGTGCATTTGTAGATGCAGTAACAGCACATAAAAGTATTCAGTTAACCTCAAATTCCAAATACTGGGGAGAGGGCCAGGGAAATTGCATCTTTAATTTTTTTATATATATAATAACATATTTTTCTGCCTGAGACACAGATCCTGTATATTATATTTGGAAGCTTAAAAGAAGCTTGTCAGTGTTCCTTTAAGAAGATGGAGATCAGCTATCTTGAGCACTGCAGCATCATTCACCTCCACATTTCCAACACAGCCACTGCTAGTGTCCCTACAAACAGTAACACAGACAGGCACAACCACGTTCAACGTCATCAAGAGTCACTAATGACACCCAAAGGGCCCATGCAACACCAGGCAAGGTTATGGCTATGGGAGAAAATGGGCCCTACCTCTGTATAACAGCTGCAGAATCATTCTCTCGTTTTCGTCTCTTCCTCTCTGCGTAGCCCCTGAACGCCCTGGGAAACCATTTTAAGCCATTAACCAACTACACAGCTTTGAACTGGAGGAGGACACGAAACACAGACAGGAAAGCTCTCACCAGACAACAGAGAGAGATCAGACTGACCAAGGAAGACAGCCAGCCCTTGCAGGACTGCGTGCGAGTCAGGGGCCAGGCAAAAGACTCACCAAACCAAAGGTCCTCACTCTCTAGGGTAGGTGGCTGGACAAGCAGTTGTTCCTAAAGCAAACATAAGAGAGGCCAGAATGTGGCCCAGAGAACGGGGCTGAGCAAACATCATCCCTGCTACGGAGGAATGGACCTAGGAGACTGTGGACACAAATCCTCCGTACACCAGGATCAAGAGGGACAAAAGCATGCTAGCAACTGTAGTCTCCATTACAAAGATGAGGATGGTTGCGGTGTGATCCATGTAGGCCTACCAGGTGCAGCCATCTAACCTCTTGCCAGCTGACAAACAGTCCTAGCGTAGGGAAAGCACGCGTGAATAAGATGGACAGGAGAGGAGAGGAAAGTTTACCCAGGACACCAACAGACAAGGAAATGAAAAAAAAGAAGATTATACTTACGAGATGCTAGAGATTCCAGGAGATGCAGGGAAAAAGAAAGAGAAGATGAATTCATTAGTGCTCGGCCCTGGCCAGAATTCTGAGGGAATTCTCACTCCAGAAGGAATACTTCTTGTTAGGTGGAAGGAGATTGCTTTTTAAATTAAACCTTTCTCAGTGGTGAGACTCCTACTTGACTGAGCTAAATCCTCCCTGGGGCAGCACCGGCATGTGGCTTGGATGCAAATTAAGCTCTGTGTAGACCCAGAGAACACAGGAATGTACAACTGACAGATGAATGCGGTCCGTCAGGCTATGACGGGAGCTCAGCATCGCAGGCTTCTGGAGCAGGGGGACTTTCTCCCACAGTGACAAAGACTTGTGTGTGGTCAGCTCATGCTGTCTGGTCTATGAAGGAAGCAAGTACAGTGGACTGAAAACAGTACAGCAGAGGCAAGCAGGACAGGGGCACCTGTGGGAGCCATTCCAACCAGCTTAGGGAAGTGCCCTGAATTTTTGGAGATGTTTCTGTGCCATTTCTAGAGACAGCACAGAATCTCCAGAAAAGTTAACCAGGGAGCCACGTTAACCGAGGCACCTGTGCTCCCCAAGGGTTTCCTTAGGGCACCATTCCCCAAACCAACCTCACTTTGGCCTCCAACAGCTCCAAGCCTTGTAAGCCCTGCCATGGGCCACCATTCTGCAACAAACCTTGTGCACAGCAAAGATGACTTCAGATAACAAAGGACATGCCCAAAGGCAAAGAAAATGTGCTGATTTTGTGCATGGTTTGGTCTGTCAGATCAGAACTGTACAATACCATTTACTGTTACCAGCCAACATTTCTACAGAGCAAAGCATCTGTCAAATTGCCCTTGGACTGCCCACAGGCCCTGTCAGCCTGCTGCCCAGGAGCATTAACCAGCTGGGGTGCCACCAGACTTACAATCCCTGAAGAGGATGCAGAGGGACATAGAGGTCAGGTAAGAGAAGCAGCACTAGGACAATACAGAGAGAGCAGAAGCCTACAGAGACTCCTTACTCCCACTGTCGGGGTGGGATTAGCCACCACACCATGCATCAGATTCCACAGACTGGCACCAGGCAAATGCCTCCTCCATGCTGTTCCCCATGCTGGGAGGATGGGTCACACCTCCAGCTTAGGTGGAGGGAAAGGGCATGAAGAAAAGTGTTTTTTTTCTGGGGGATGCAGATCCCTTCCAGTATCTCAGCAGCCACCCCTCTCTCCAACACCAGATCCAGCCCTCCCTACATCAGTCTTTATAGGTCTGATCCAGTCTGGCTTATCCCAACCATCAACAATCAGCCTCTTTTGCAGATTTAGGAGGGGAAAAGTACAAGGGAAAGAAGAAATGGCAGAGAAATAGATTACAAAAAGAACACCAGATTAGACAAGGAGAAATAAAGAGAGCAGCAGAGCTGAAGGTAACAGACATTGGAAGAAGGACACAGGAGAAAGGTGACAAGGCTGGAGAAGGGCCTCAGAAGGCATTTCCCTCATTGCTTGCCTTGGCTTTCCAGCCAGGTACGAAATACTTGAAACCAGGAAGACAGTATTTCCTGACAAGCTTGCTACAACCTGGAAATGAGGCTTCCCTTATTCTCTTCAGTCCTTTGAGAACTGCCTCCTCCCAACGCACAACAGCCTGGGGCACCAAATCCTGCGCGGGGTGTGGAAGGAGAGGCTGTTCCTAACTCAGATCCGTTCACACTTTGCAGAGATTTTACTGACGCCTTCTTCAAATGACCAGACCAGCGCAGAAGCTGTAGGGCTATATCTCATCCCATAGAGACGCACTCCTTTGGGGTGACAGCCGCAGGGCAAGTCTGGAATAACCTTCCCTCAGGGCAGGGGCTGCAGCAGAAGCAAGTGGTGGAGGTTCTCAGCTGGTGCTCCCACAGGACCCTTGCTCTGCAGAGGCAGCCAGGGACAGGGCACAGTGACACAGAGAAAATAAGGGAAGCAGAGAAGAGCTGGGTAGCCCAAGGAGTTAAAGAAGGTAAAACCAAACAAGTGGGAGTAGTAGGAAAGAGAACAAATAAGTGCAAAAACAAGGTTCTCTCTCACCCCCAGACTGCAGTGCCAAACATACAACTCGATTGCTCCAGGCTCTCAGATACAGCTTTGAGTGGGCTGTGAACTTTCAAGATAAACAATAAAAGCTATGGCAGTAGTTTCACTTACGCTTGCATAGTTGTAGTAGCAGTCTGAAAACTGAAGAGGTTCTCCTTTGGGAACCAGGTTCTTATGGGGACATCATCTGGAAGAGAGAGAGCAAAACCTGAGAATCCAGCGGGCAGACACATTGTTCAGACAGCGAGACTTTCCTCTCTTAGCTCTTTCTCTTAGCACTTTTCTTCAGCATCCTGCCCTGTACTAGACAGGAGAGTCTCATCCTCCTCATATAGAGGAGTGTTTTGCAAATTCGTGCTAAGCCTGTTTATCAGGCTACTAAACAAAGAATGAAAGCTCTATCCTAAGTGTGGAAGATTAGAATAATCCAGGAATCACAGAAGAGACATTTGGACAAGAAAAAAAACAGGGGAAAGTAGAATTTTTCATTAAAAGCATTTTCTGGCCTCTGCCTTTTCCTTAGTACCATTAGTTTGAAATGTCCCATTCACCCAGTTCTTTCTGATACACCCTCCCGTGGAAGATAAAAAGCATTCACCTTCCTCTTTTCAGAACTGGAAGCTTGAGATATGCTCTCTTTTTCTACCACTTAAATTTCAATAAACCCTTCACATGCCAGCCCCTGATGACCTGGCCTTCATGAGTTTTTCTGGTTTTAGAAGTCAAACTGCACATCAGCTAATACAATCTGGAGATAACTTTGTGCTTATTTGGTCCCCTGTGTTTGTAAACTGCCCTGCCCAAACCAGCTGCGGATTATTTCCCAATTCCATTGCATTAGGACACTGCATCATCTTCATGTAATGACCACTAAGACAAAAAGCAGGTAGCAAAATAAGTCATTAATTATGTATGTGGGATGGTGGTGACCAGAAGGAGGAATCTGACCAAGAAGCAGCTCCTCCTGAGAACTCTCAGGCTGAAGTCGGTCAGGCAGGGAATCAGAGGTGTATTAAAATCCACTGACACTGATCGCAGCGGATTGGATCCCTGGGATTTGGGGCTACCTGATTTTTCACCTTGCTTCACTCCCAATTTGTTGCTTCCTTGCTTACTGCCTTGCCACATGTTGTTGATCATATGTCTTGCTTCACTCATTCAAGTTTTAAAGATCATTAGCAACTACAGTATCTTAGTCATTAATAGTCTGGCATTGTCAAGAGTATTTCTTTTTTAATTCACTTTCATTGGCCAAAACCCAATCAAACCCTGCATGCATACTGCAGACATAATTACTACAGACCACATATCTTACCAAATGTTTTGTATAGATCAACATCTACTACAGACTGTTCCCTGAAAGTACAGAAAGTGGCTGCAATTACAGATGCAAAAAATGCTAAATGCAACTGGGGAGGCTTCCTTGGAAGTGAAGCTTCCAAGAAATCATATAGAAAGCTGTAGCAGACACTCCTCACTAACAGTTTATGTCAAGCCTTGTATAAAGGCACCCCAAGGAAATAGATATGTTAAATGAAAATTGCATTTTAGTATGCTAAATACTTATTATGAAGTTCCTATGTCTGCTCTCCTCCAAAAAACAGATAGAGAAGAAATGCAAAACAGCTCAGACTGTAAATGAATTACTTGTTTGAAGTCTCAAACCCACAAAAGCGGTGAAGGAGGAGAAGTTGTACAAATTCCATTTTAGCCAACAATTCTGTACAGACTTCTCAGGGACTAGGCACCTCAGAGGACTGACAATCTCTTAATATATTTTACAGCTTTTAAGCCACTAGCTTTGATTCAAAGCAGAGCTTATGAACAACAGCTAATATCTTGATGAAGCTTTGCCTGGACAATCGCTGGAAGCCTCCCCTCCTTTTCTGATAGACAGGAATCAACATCGGAAAGATATCATGCCCCTACACCCAGCACTCGATGGAGAATAAAGGATTTGTGACCCTTCAGAGGTGCCTCCTTACCAGCCAGAGGTAGAACAGTAGCAGAGAGGCACACAGCTGGGGACTAGGGAGCCCAGCTCAGCTCCAGAGCTCATCCGGCTAATTAAAATTCAGATTAGGACTGCAGCTATTTTGCTTCCAGGAGCAGGTTAGCACACCCATTTCTGGCCAGGTAGAGCATCTTGTTCTTCTTTCTTGTTACCATCAACCATGGTGACATAGTCAAGGAACCACAGGCCTGGGTAAGGCTGGAGGAACACCACCACCACGCTCAGCATCTCCAGCCACTGCTGGAGATGCATGAAAATCTCAGCACCTCTGTCCACAAGTGGATGTGTTTATATCAGATGCTGGGAGCAGCACAGGAGATGACAGCTTGTGCTTCTCTGGAATGGTGTTAGGCATCATAAACTCAGCATAAAAATCCATACTAAATTATGCCAATCTGGCCTAACTGCCATGAGTGTTGGTTTGCTGCAGTAACATGCCATGTAAATCCAAACAGAGAAAACAGCACTGTAAAGTGAACCTCTGGGGAAATTAGTCTGTCTCTCTTGCCTCCATTCATCTCTGCTCTGTTTTCTCTGCTAGCCATGCATGAAGGACATTCCAAGAAATACTTCTTGCAACCTGCGACAGTTGTGCCTTTCAGTTCTTGTTTTTTCTCTGAGTAACAATGCTTGGATAGAGAGCACGAACAAGACCAAGCTGAGAAAACTTTCATTCCACGATGCCAGTGCTATGATGGGATTTGGTCTCAGAGGAACAGCGCAGCCTGTGCAGCCACATGTGCAAGCACTCAGGAGCTTGAGACAAGCACTGAGGGTAGCTGCTGTCTGCTTGTACCACACATGAAATGCTCACAGAGGTTCAGCACTGTCAACTCTGTTCCCATTTAAGTAACTACTCCAAAATATTTTCTGAAAGGCAAATCTCCATTTCACACTGAGAACTGGCCCCAACAAAAATTGCTGCCTAGTTGAAAATACCTATTATAAATCCCAAGGCCCAGAAACAGAACATGGCATCTCTCTACAGCCTTAGCTAGGACATGTTTTCCAGCAGAGGCATTTAGCTCCAGCTATACGGTGTTAAACTCTTCCATTAGTGATTTGGAGCTTTCCTTTGGTTTTGTATCAAGTAACCTGCTTCAGTCCCACAGTGCAAAGCTTCAGGAAAGCTTTCAACATAAATCCATCAGCACTAAAACAGGAAATCTTTGCTTTCTTAATTCGGTACACATCATGAGGCTGCAACCGATTCCACTCAGCACCCTGATCTCCAGAAGAGCAGGCCCCTGGGGTTGTGATCTCCTTTCCTGAAACAGCTTTCTTTTTCTATCCTCACATGAGCTTTCTGGCTGTGTCATCATATGCAGAGCCATCTTTTAACAGGTAAAACACATATGATCATAAAACCATACAAGGTTTCCATACAGGAAAACTCTTCTCACTCCTTTTCTTGCACTTAAGCAATAAAAATTATAGAATCCACATGTAGAGTGTGATGTGAAGCCCAAAAATCACAGGGAACAAAGAGAGGAACAATGCTTTAAAACTATGCACAGGAGTTAATGGGACTGCTGATGTTCTGCACATTTGATAATCAGTTCTTTTTTTATTATTATTATTCAGCATTAGGCCATGTATTAATTAATTACAGAACTTCAAGCATCTAGGCATGAAAATATGGTCCAGAACCCAAACTTTCAATGATTTTACAGTAAACATCACTCTGATATTTACTAGCAAACTATGAACCCAGAAAAGATGTACAGTTTGATGTCCACAGTTCTTATACTCAATTTTTCAATTTTCAAGGAGAAAACCCTGACCTTTCCTGGCTGGACACTCCACTCTAAAAGCAAAAAAAAAAAAAAAAAAATCCACCACAAAAAAAAATAAATAATTTCAGACAAATTAGGTCAGACTCTTTGCCAGCCACACATAGAGCTGACTTTGAGGCAAAGGTGGACTGCATACTAGCTTATAATTCAAAGCATATAGACTGTGACATATATTCGATTAATGGTTAAGTTTTCAAAGACAATCAGGGTTTTTTTTTTAATGTAATTGAATAATTACAAGCCCTATTCCCCAAGAACATTGAGCAAATGGATGGTGAGTGGGGGAGAAAGTCCAATGTGCTATTGGCTAGTATTTACAGAAAGGCCATGAGGTGGCACTACATGAGGTACCCTGCTAAACTGCCTCCAGCCATGCAGACGAGCATTTCAGGGGCACACCAAAGCACAGAACATCATACTTGAGCTGAGCTGGGGCTCCCGCTGAGCACCCTGGCACGTTCACAAAGATTTCGCCTGCCTCAGCCCCAAAATGAGGCAGAGGAGAGAGAGTCTGCCTCCTGGACAAGCATAACTGCAGGTGCTTGGACACAACCCCTCCTCTCTTGCTCTTCCTCCAACAGAAAGGGAGCCCACAGAGATCACCCTCACTAAGCTACATGAAGCTGTCATGAAAGCCACCCAGGTCATCTGCTGCTCACAACCTAGAAGCACAAACAGCAGAGCTTGGACGAGCTGGCCTCCAACTGAGCTCAGCTTATTTCATACTCCTCCTTTGACAATCCCTGTCCATGAATGCTGGTGCAAGGGGAAGCCCAACTCTGAAACCTCCATGCTGTGATGAGATGGGTGTCCCTTTGCGTCCTTCCAGCACCCAGCACTCACCCTTACTTACCAGACACTCGATCAACACTATACATCCTCTCCAGCCTTTTTCTGTGCCACCCGGTCTCGCTGGATTGATGCTGCTCCAGGTCAAAGGAATGCTGGGAAGGGGCAGCCAGCCGGGTGCAATTTGGGCACTCCTTGGAGCCCTGCCGGCTGCCTGGCCAGCCCTTGCAATGCCTGCTAATGCCATGAGAGCCACCAGCACTGTGCACTTGGTGGCCGTGGTGGCATTCCTCCTGGGCAGCCCCCTTCATCACCACCAGTTCCATACTTTCATTCTCATGGTCTGACAGCATCGGCCTCTCGCCAGAGATTGTGTAGACTCGTGGCTTCGGTCCCTCGCTTGGCATCTTCTCTGCCTGCTCCTCGGAGAAGCTCCTCTCAAACTTGCCGTCTGAGATGACAGAGAGCCTGCGCTTGTTCTGTGCCGCCTGCTGCATCTCAGGGGAGTCCTCCTGTCCAATGTAGGAATCTGCTAACAGGTGATCTGAAACAAACGGCACACTTTCCTTAAAACCAAAGCAAACCAGCAGAAAGGGGAAGGGGGAGAGAGAGAGGTGGTAGGCTTCACCAGGGAACTTTTCAGATGAACGCAAGCCCATAGCCTCTAAACCTCCAGAGCTGGTACTGAAATGAGAGATATTTCTCACAAATACGCCCAATATTTTAAGTGTGCGTGGCCAAACAAACAAGGCTAGAAGCAAATGCAGGTCTCATCGCACAGCCTGAAAATGCTTACGTGCAGAACAGCCCTTGTTCAGCTGCAGAGTCAGGTCTGCTTCAGCAGGTTTAGCCACGCAAAGGCTACTGAGCTGGTGAAAGTTTGCAGGACAAGGACCAGCACCAACTTCTCTAGCAAGTGACAAACTGAGTGTTTTATGCAGCAAGTTATTATTTTTTAGAACTAAGGAAAAGGGGCAAACCACCAGGGTTTGGTTTTTCCCCCTGATTTTCTGCCAATTGGTTTGACATTAAAGAAATGCAAAAAGACTTCAGCCGACAGCTGCAACGCAGCGTCCCGCTCTCTGCAGTACCCCTGGTTAGCAGCACTCATCAGGCGTGCAGATGGCGACAGCACAGCCTGCAGAAGCTGTCCTGAAGGAAAATGCAGCCGCTCCCTTTGTAGGGTAGGAAGATTGAAAGGAGAGAGGCCCATGAGTGCAACTATCTTTGGAGCCCACACACTGGATGAAGTGCCAGGAAATCTCAGCATTTCCATGGCAATTCGATGCATGAACCCAACAGTAGCTCCCACCCACCTGCTAATCCTTTTTTCAAGTGGTTGTTAATTACCTCTTACACTTCCCTTCAGATGGGAAGCAGCTAGGGGACTGATAAAAAGGCTCAGCAGGGGAATGCATTATTGATGTGACTACTACCCCAGAAAAAATAAAATCATTAGTGTCCAGCACAGACAGCAGCATTTTAAACAGAGGCAGAATGCAAACTCAAGCCTTTACTTCACTAGCTATTTAATGAACACCTTTCCTTTAGCTACTCAGCCACAGCAACCTTGGCTTGGCAACCTTGCAGCTGGCCACAAAGAGACCTATCTCAGGATAAGTCTGATGCTGGATGTGTGCAACACGGACGTTTCACTGCTGCCACATTCTGCTTCCTATGAAATGCTCTTGTGCCGCTCTGAAAAGAGCCTTCCCAAGCTGAGGACGTACACTTTCAGCTTTTGAATCTGAAGCCCATCCTGGATTGTGCTCATGTCGCCAAGGGCCTCTCCCTCTGCTCTGCTTGCAGATGAGACTGAACTGAATTTATCTGGTGCTGGTACATTGTGTCACTCTTATCTCATTTTTCTGCTTGAGATACAGCTTTCTCCAGCACCACTCTGCTCAAGAAGGGATTGTCAGGACGATTCAGGCTGACACAACTCAGGTTTGTTTCACTTGTCTCCTAGCCACAGAATCACAGAATTGCAAGGGTTGGAAGGGACCTTGGGAGATCATCTA
>BOSO01005098.1:17094-54468 GCA_018403395.1 Gorsachius goisagi
TGGACACCACTGCAAAGAGACTGGTTCCGTCCTCGTGACTTCCGCCCTTAAGATATTTGTATGTGTTGATGAGGTCCCCTCTCAGTCTCCAGATACTGTAGCTGGCAGCTTTGTGATTCCTTGTGCTGACCGGGAGAAGGAACCTGTAGGAGTCCTAAAGAAAGAGCTACACTCTTGAATCTATAGCTGATGCTGTCTTTCCAGACTTCACATGAAGTCCAAAACACATGCCTAAGTGTAGTGAGGAGTCATGCACCTCACTGATACTGTCCAGGTAAAATATGAAAGGTGGGCAGTGATCTACTTCACTCACGGTCTCTTGCAGAGACAGCATGGACATCTGCACCTCCCTCCAGAAGGAGAGCCTGATGGACTACAAGGGCCATCACCAGAACAACTGCAAGCCATTCAAGGCAAAGAAGCTGCTTCACCCGCTGTCATTCAACGGCTTGTCCACTGAGTCCTACCACCCACAGGATACGATGTCAGGGACCAGGATACGGATGTTCACAGGCTCCAAAGTCTCTCCAACCACTTGTCACCCCTCAAGAGGCTGCAGGCCACCAGTTGTTCTACAGCGACTCAGACTCTCTCCAGTTCCAAGACTAACTGTGCTCTAGAGTGGGCATGTCTTGGGAAAACACCACCAAATGGCTCATCAAGATCTGCCAAGATCTGTGCTGGCTAATAGTGCCAAGCATGCCATTTTTTAAATTAAAAACAAAGGCCAGTTCTAAGTACTTGTCTCAACTTGTCAAACTTACTAATCTGTGTGGGCACAGTGACGCTACATATTTCTTAAGACACCACAAAATAGTGGCTGACAGCTGCCCTTGTTCCTCCTGAAATGAATATTTCTATGGAAGACATATAGCCTCATTAGAGCAAACACACAGGATTGTGCACCTTTACCCACGCACTGACAGCACCGCAGTTCAGAGATCCGAGCATTTCTGAACTCTGGTATCTGTGGGCAAATGGAGAAATGAAGCGCCCAAAGTAGAGTATGTCTGAAAATACTGATGATCACAAGTGCAAAGAGACTAATTCCACTCTCCATTTTATAAGCACTGAGGTCTGTTCAGCACCATAAAATTTACCAGATATATCTGACATAAACTACCCATCTGATCTAGCATGCAAAATGCAAGGATAATCCTTTCTTCCTACCTTACTTGTCCCTTACTCAAGGTGTTTTCACTTTTACTTATCTAAGAGTTTTCATGATCTACACTACAAAGGCCTGCAACCACACCGATATGCTTTCTTTGTCAAACAATTGGATAATTATTTCTTTTCATTCAGATTAGCACCTTCAGTAACTACACACTGGAACAGCGACTTCACATGAAAAGGGAATGTGAAGCTTTATTCAAGACTTCTAGTTAACAAATGATTTATCTACACAAAAAAAATAGCATAGAAGGAAAAGAGGTTCAAACAGCCATCACAATGAATTATTGGCTTCTAAAACCAAACCTGCACCATTTCAGGGAGCAAGTCTGTGCTAGCATTCACACGCACATGCGTTCACATACAGCAGCAGCCTGCAGACGTTACCAGTGACTGATTCCCTTGTCTGTGCTTGCAGAGAACTGGATTCAGGTGCCAAAGCACTTCACCTGCTTCCACTATGGCCTTTTAGGTTAATAGCTTGTTTCTGCTAGGAAAGAAGTCAAGCTGGTCCAGAAATCAATGCTGAATTAAATCTGACCCACAGGGGTGTTCAGTGAAGAAAACAGAGAAACAGTAACAGGGGACTTCAGCAATAACTGGAATTGCCTCCTAAGAGCCAGCTGAAGCAGACTGCTGTTAACACCCTCTGCCTGGTTACTGCTGCTCCATTTTATTTCATTTTCACGTTGCTCTTCCCACCTCTCCCACAACCAGCTGCTCCATCAAATGGCCACACCAGCCCAGGACAGCATGACGCAGGAAGCAGGGACAGCACTCTCCTTCCTCTCCAGACACCTGGATGAAGCTGACCTAGTAAGAACTCTGCTCTCCCACTTAACTTTCATGAACAACACCTTTGTCTCACGCAAAGCTACCTTGGAGCAGACAAAATAGGTTCCTCAAATGGATTTCTTTTCACCTGGATTTGTGCTGTACATGGATTTATTGTGCCCGAAATGCTTAAGAGCAAGATGAAGGGAACAGGACCAATGTGCTTGATCTGTTGTTCATGTGTCTGTTGGTAACAGAAACATCCAAACCCTATTTTCATCGCTTCCCTGTCTACCTGGGCTAAGTCTAAGAGCCTGTCCTGAGCCTGGGGGCTTGACAATCCAGCCCTAAAGGCCAATCCCCTTCCCACACCCTTGTTATTTACTTGAACATGTCTCGTTGGCTCCACTTGCTCCTCTCTAATCTTTCTTCCTTCACCTTCCACGCAGCACTTCCCAACACAGTCATTAAGGCAGGCGCATCACCAAAGGCATGACCACCGACAGCAATGATAATCTGTACTAGTTAATTTGCAGTATCTTGGGAAAGAAAGAATCCACATTCTCAGTACATGTAGTTCCTGATAATTAGGCACTTATTACTATTAGATACTCACAATACATCTTTCTCATGCAGTAGTTCTAACTGGAGTGTTTGCTTGGACTGAGGTAACTAACCGTGAAAGGACTTTCACATTTTCTTTCGCTGTCACGCTTCTCGAGAGGAGGTAACATGCTGGGATAAGCCTCAGATGACTGATGCCCATTCACAACAGTGGAGGAACTCACCAAGCCAAACTCCTATCTGATGCAGACTGCCTTGTAACCCCATGGGATGAGAAGTTTATAAATCAAGGCAAAATATAGCCATAAGGCATAGACAGAAGCTTAAAAAAAAAGAAGTCCCAAATTTATTACTGCATTTAGCAGCCAAACTGATGATTAAAGCACCTTAGATTTAAAACCTCTGCTCCAACATCAAAAGTGAAATGGCAAAGAGAAATCCAGATAAACCCTACTAAAAAAAACATCCATCATCTCAGAAAAATAAATTTCAGAGAAACAGTTCTCTCCTGCCTGCTCTACCTCAACTGGACCTCTCTGGACCTGATGTTTATGGTACCAACTATAAATGAAAGAACTGTCACAGCCACTGAAGATGAATGGGAAGATTTTAGGTTTACAGTATCTGGACCTGCAGCATTGTTCGTAGTAGGAGGAATGAAGTTAATGCTTTTTTTTGTTTTACACCAGTAGGAGACCAGGTGATACCCTCAATGAGGAAAGCAGATGGGTGCACTGGCTAGAGTCCAGGGCATTGCAAAAAACAGTAACATCTTTTTGAACAGCACAGCTGAGCAGTTTCTCTTGCAATTTTAGTTCTGAGATGTCCCATATGCCTGTCACTGCCCCTCAGGTGGGCTAAGAGGCTGTCAGGTCCTGTTCTCCTCTGCTCCCTCTCTGAACGTGCATCAGAGCCCTAATGCAAAGCTCCCTACCGTGTCAGCTCCATCCTTTCCAATGATAACATACCGCAGTGTGACCCCGCCAGCACAGGGCTACTACCTCCAGAGACAGGCTGGCAGCTGACCTTGCTGCTCTGCAGGGTTGAAATGTAAACAGGCATGGTAAAAAACAGGAAATTTGTTCAAAATATTGAAGCATGAAGATAAAAATGGAGACACAGCAATTAAAAGAATAGGCCACAGTGGCATTTCAGCCGTGCAGCAGCTTCAGAGTCAAGTGAGCGAATGTCACGCACAATGTTCACTATGGGATTACCTGAAGCAGGTCCAAGCCAGCCCCACTTTATCAGGCACCCTGACCCCACCACTCCCGAAAAAGCAACGTCACAGGCTTCTCTGCAAAGCCACAGAGAAAAGACAGGGCCACTTCAGTAAGGGAGCTGCTCTGAGAAAACAGAAGGTCACTTAACTGTGACAAAATGGTCTGCACTGAAATGGGCCTCAAAAACAAACCGAAGATGCTGTCAACATTGTGCCTCATGGATGAGTAACTTTTTAGTCTGGCCTGTAACATTTATGTGAATAGATGATATTGTTACTGTGACCCAAAGGAGCAAGTGGCAGCTCCACCACTGGCCTTAGCATTTCCATGGTAACACCATGTTTTTACTTACTTTATAAGCAAACATCTTCCACAGCAAGTTTTAGGATATACCCACACAATACCTGTGCTGGCCAACCCTGGATGCAGCCTGAAACCCTCAGAGATACCACATCTCTTCTCTGCCCTGAACTCAGGCTACCTACAAGCCCCTCCAGAGCATGGGCTCTTTCTAGAAAGGCCACGTCCATTGCTCAAGGCCAGCCACACCACATCAGCATGGGGATACACCGAGTGAGCTGGGCCAGATGCGCTGCTGGGGTCTGTCCTGGGGACAGGGAAACATCCTCTAGGCAAAAAGGCAGACTCAGTGCTTACCCTGAATCAGGCTCCACTGGCAGCTCCACAGTCTGAGTATCAACAAATTGAAGGTCCCTCTTACAGCACTGTATAGCTGCAGCCTTACTTCATGGCTTCATAAAAAACACAGCTCGCAGGTCACTTGCTTGGACTGAAGCACCTGCAAAGCCTGACACTGGACTTTCTCAAGCCCATGACAGTTCCTGGCAGTGTCAGGAACCTCCTCTGCTGCCTGGCTGTTGCCCTCCACACACACTCACACCCTCTCTTCTGAAGCAGCAGAAGCCCAGGGTGCAAACACAAGCGGTTGCTTTGGTGCAGTCTCTGTGCATGGCACAGTAGCCTCAGCAAACACGTTTTTCTCCTGCCATCACTACCCATTGCTGTCTGGCTTGGGGAAGCTCACAGGTGCCCTCTTTTCCTTACACACTCCATGTTTTCACTGATGGCTGAAACATCATGTATAAACAAAGGAAAGAAGTGAAGATGACTTCTTTTGAGCTTAAAAAGAAGCTTCTTCCAGTTTTGGGTAGCTATCCTCTTTGGTTTGTACTGATGCAAACCAGTCAGTGTAGCCATGCTGCTTCTGCAATAATCACCGCGAATGTGGGTCAAGACCTGCTAGGCAGCTCTGGCCCAGGGCCCATCATCTCTGCAGCACCAAGCATGCTTTATACTTGCTGGAATTTTTCCCTCTTTCTTGCTTCCAAGCCTTTCCATGCAGCTTGTCCAGAGCAGCCAGCCTGCAACAGGCAGACCAGCGCCACATCCTACAGCGACAGCCCCAGCACTCCAGCAGCAGCAATAGCTGCCCTCCAAATAACCCAACCAAGCATAATAGAAACTGCCTGATACAGAAGTATCAGGAAAAAACCCAGTATAACTCCCTTCCTTTCCTCAGCAAAGGATCCCTGTGTCTGAATCCCATCTCACCAGGATGCATCATCACTGCTCCCCCAGAGAGGAAGAAGTTTCTCAAATGCTCCACTTGCTGTAATTTTTAATTTTACTGCCCCATGCCCTGGGTATCTTTTTCCTCGCACAGTCCATGTTGATAAAGAAATCTAAAGCAGTATCTCAGTGTGGGGCCTCTGACACCTAAGCTGGGAGAAGGGGACTCTGGGAATGTCCGAAACTCCTTATCCCATGACCGCTGGTAAGACTCCGAGTGATAATTTCATAGAATCGTTTAGGTTGGAAAAGACCTTTAAGATCATCAAGCCCAGCTGTTCCCCTAACCCTGCCATCCCACCACTAAACCCTGGCCCTAAGCACCTCATCTGCCCAGCTTTTAAATACCCCCAGAGGTGGGGACTCAACCCCTTCCCTGGGCAGCCCCTTCCAGTGTTTGAAAACCCTTTCAGTGTAAATAGAATCATTCAACATCGAAGAGTTGCATAGGGATAGTCACACAATATTTCCAAGTCATGAAGTTCTCATGCCTCACATCAGGAAGAATCAGAAGTTGTAACCAACAACATACACTCTCCCTCACCTTTTTCTCACTATGTATACACCCCGAAGTCCCCTTCAATCCTCTTTACCTCCTGCTGATGTACACACTGGCCTAGAGAAGGGAGCAGAGCATGGACAGGCTGCAATTTTATTGAAAACAGAAGGTAAACAAAGCCTTGAAAATAACTCACCCCCCATTAAAATGCCTGGACATGGCAGCTGACCCATCCTGCTGATATACAACCCCTCTGCAGTTCTTCATTACCACTCCCCAATTTCTCAAAGCCGTTCTGCCACACACATACACACAAGCTCTCCAGAGGAGCCACCAGGGTGTAAAAGTAACCTCCAGAGAACAAGCTCTTTGCTAAGTTGTGGAACGCGAAGTGAGAGGTGGGATGCAAAAGCCGTTATACCACCTCCTTTCCACAGAGTCAAGGGACTCTGAAGATAAAAAGTCAAACCAAAATGGACGATCCTCAGAGAACAAAGTGCAGCAGAAATTGAGTAAGATGGGGCAGTCTACACACACTTGGCATCTCCATCCAGATGGTGGGTGTCCTGTGTCTGCCTGGGGAGCTACAGGGATCCCCCCTTCTGCCAAAGAGTTGAATTAGCAGGTAAAGCAGCAAAAGAACTGGCATCCCAAAGATTCACACCCACCTAATTTTCTGCATGAGGATTGTCATCTGCAGGGAGAGAGGAGGGTTCTAGCTCCTGGATCCACACAAGAGGAAGATCCTGCCCTTCCCTCCTCCATTTAGGCCTCCACTATCCCACTGATGGCTCTGTCACCTTCCAGCTCCTGAAAGACCAAAACCCTTTTCCCTCACTGCACTCATCAATGACTTTAAAACCTTCTTAAACCTTTTTTTTTTTTTTCTGGACTTATAAACTACTGAAGTCAAGGCCTGCCTCCTTCCATTCACATTTTGGCTAGAGTCTTAACCCCAGCTGCAGTCTGCTAGCAGTGCAGGGAGTGTCCATGTGTACAGCTGGGGCTATCATAGCAGAAAGCAGGCATATCCCAACAGGTAAAGACACTCATGGTGAAAGCCCAGAGTGCTATGAACAGAGACGTACATGCACCAAGAACTCAGTTCTTCAATGTGCTGAGATTTCTGGACCTAAGCCACCAACTCGTGCAAGCAGGAATTGAACTACAGGATGGGCTTGTACAGCCATAACACTGCCTCTCTCCTCAGCCAAGCTGATGAGTTGGAGCAGACTCAGGACCTTCTATGATAGTGCTACATCTTCAACTTATGTAGAAGAGGACCTACATTTGTTTCACTGGACTCACTGGATGAAAGTTAATCGTACAGCTTAAGTGCTCTGCTGAGCCAGAGGTGAAGCGTTCAGAAACTTGCAAAAGCGACACTGAGCTATACAGAATTTCTGCAGGAAGGAAAGAGTTGACTTCTCTGTTATTGGACTACTGGGACGAACAAAAGGGAGCCAAATTTTCTACATTTTTATAGGACAGCAACCTTCCTACCATAAAGAAATGTTACAGACTGTGTTAAATTATACACTGCAGAATTTCAAAAGATTACTTAAAAAATTATGATCCTTTTTTCCCTCTTCTATAAACATTTAGAGTAATTTCTAAGGAATTTTATTTATTTCCAAGTCAATATTTAAGGATCCCATAAGGACTGCAGTATATCCATGCACACTTCTCGCTGCTTGACTCTTATCTGCAGCAACTAAATTTGCTTGGATTCAAGTATGATCTCAAGCTTGATACACCAAGGGGTTAGTGGGTATGAGAAGGCTTCCCCAGAGAACTTACGGATATGCTACAAGCACAGAGAGGGCTTAAGCCCTGGTCTGGGGAGCCCGACAATGGCGCATTACCCAGGAGTCACATCAGCTCTATTTCTGCGTTCTCCTTATCTACAGGCAGAGAGATGAACAAGCAACTAGGAGCACCCATAAGGCTGAGTAAAACAGCAGCTTTCTAAGTGTGCATCAGAGAGCCTCCTACCCCTTGGCTTTGGTCAGGGCTCCCCAGGTCTCAGGCACCTGAACAGATCTGCCATTTCCCCTCATCTCCATCGGAGATTCTCTCTCTGGGCTGTATGTGACCCCACCTGTACTATGAGGGCAATGAGCAGGAGACAACGCTTCTCCCTGTTGGAAACTGGGGTTGGGGCTGCAGAAAAGGACTAGCAAAGACTCCAGCTGACAGAAGCAGATGCAAAAACAGCCATGATAAAGGATGCGTCTGCCATTCTGGGAAGCCCCTCAGACTGGCCCAGCCTGTCTCTGCACTGCCCGTCCAACCCCTTCCTTCCCTCTGCCTCACAGACGCTTCATCTCAGCTGCATTAAACCCCAGCCTTTTTCTACCCTTCCCTTCCTACCACCATGGGTAGTCCTTAGACCAAATACTGTAAATAATGTGTGACTGGAGTTTCTCATGCCTGAAGAAAAAGCAAAGAAAACTGCAGTACATCCTTTTAAAGCCCTTCCATTCACAAAGTTAGTGTAATTCAGCCAAAGACAACTTGAAGGTCATTAGGACAGATCCAAGAAAAAAGGCAGGGACTCATTCAGCTGACTGTCAAAGCCTAGCATGGTTGGCCTTGCTCTTTCAGCAAGAGGCATTTCCTGCCTGTAGAGCTTTAAACACACACACTTAAAGTTTACATAAAACGGTAACATCACTCTACATTACATTCTATTTAATAACTTTATCCCCTGCAAAACAGTTCAACGCTACAGAACAATCTGCTACTTGTTCACACAGGATTTTCTGTGGATTCCACAGGATTTTCTACAGGTTTTAGAGTGAATTTACTGTCTGCAAAATGTTTTCTTTTCTCACAGAGAAGACACATCCCTGTTAGAAGTCAAGCAAGTTCCTCTCGTACCCTCTTGCCCATCAAGCAGAACTCATCATAAGCTGACAGGGACACTACCTACATCTAAAAAATTAACACATTAGCTAGTACATGCTGGTGTCCTCAACCGGACAAGGCAAATCTCATTTTAACCCCTGTTGAAGCAAACCCTGGTTATAAATCCAGAGGTTACCTTTGCCAGAAAAGACAGATTTTTGCACACATACTGAGCAAGTCAGTTAACACACTATAACTCACCTTTTTTTATTCCCCAGTGAAAGCAAGACCTAGGAGCGACAAACCAGTGCAGAAGCCTTGTGCAGTGCAGTCTTTCACTTCTCAGCTGAAACTTCTTCCAAGGACACCAGCTCTAGGGGTGAATTTATGACAGGGCACTTGTCCACTAACACTGAACTTGTCCCCACAGCCCACCCAAGCCTTGAGTCACCAAACTGCCTTTTCTCTTCAAGGGCTTCACAGATCTACAGATCTAGAGGGTGACTCCTCCTGCCTCTCTGCTACTGAGATCTCACACTAACCCTTTATATCATCAATAAATGTACTTTTATTCTAAGGCCTATTAATAAATAGGTGCATGCACACACAGATACAAACAAGGTATGCCAATTCTCTTACCTGAGCCGTTTCTACCTTCAGGATGGTTTTGTGAAAGATATTCTCCAAAAGCCCTTGCCGCTCTGCATATCCAAGCATCACAGAAGGCAGCAAAGGAGAGAAAGAAAGAGAAGGATAATGGTTAAAGGCCAAGGAAAGAAGTAACCGTTCAATATACTGCTGTTTTCCTGCAGCTGCCTTTCCCTCATCTTCAGGTGATGCCAATTTAAACATGCTGTAAAGCAGTGGGGGCTTCCTGGGGGCTTACCTAAGTTTTCCCCTGGCCAAATGGGAAAACAGAGTTGGACTACAAGCCCAGGGCTATTTTAGTATTTAGCTTCTGTTAAAACTGAAAAAAAAAAAAAAAAATTAAATGCACCTGCATTAAACTTGGCCTTGTTTCTGTGATGCACATAGGAACTGGATCACTATTTCTAGCCACCCTGAGTTAAACCCCTTCTGGCAGCCCAAGGAAGAAGCTGTCTCCACACCAGTCCCAACCATCACCCCAGTCTTCTACTCCAGTTCTGAATGCTCCTATCCCTGAGCTATCACAGCTGAGATGTTAATGCTAATGCCCATTTCACCTGCCTTAACCCTAAGTTCTCAAGCACCAACTATGTCAGTAGTTGGGTTACTGGACAACCTTATTTGAGAGACCCCCACAACACCCCACAAAAGCAGCTCCTGGTTCTCTGATGGATTCAGGTCCCATGGATGACTGAGGTTTTACTGAAATATATTAAGAATCAACCAGGCAGGGTGAGCTCAACACTTATCACACATCAAGGCCTACCTAAGAGAGCAAACCTATGAATATTCCAACCACAGAAAAGCTTTCTGCTTTCAACCCACACAGGAAAGGGATCCTTGGTCAAGGCACACATTCCCTGGTATACAGTAAATACAATCTCCAGTCTCCTATAGCCAGGACATTTGTGACATCCAGCTGCTGTGCTTGTTCTCCTGTACCCAACAGGCCTGTGACTAAGCTAATACCAGCTTTTCCCCAGCCATCCATTTTCCCCAGGTTTGTAGAACAACCTCTGCAAGTTCTGCAGCACCACAATCAAGCCGATACTTGCCAATGGACAGTCCAGGGTGGAGGCTCGCAAGCAGCGAGATGAAACAGCCACCCAACCTCCTTGGCAAGCCAAGCCATTAAAACCCAGCAGCCAAGCCCTCCCAGCCTGCAAGCACACCAGCATCTCTTAGAGCAGGAGATGAAGACTTGCTGCAACAGGGAACACTCCCCATACCAAAGCATCACGTCTGCTGGCTTCTTCCTTCAGAGGTGCTCAACCTCAGAACATCCCTCTCCGGTTCAAGCTGTCACAAAAGGCCATACTCATAACAGCCATTAATCATCTAAGTGGAAAAATGGCTTTGACCTCCAAAACAACCTTCTGCTTTGCTACCCGATACAGCAGCATAACCCAACCTGTGTAGCCAGGATTTTCCCCACTGCTTTTAAACACCTCCTCCCAAAAGGGAAAAGATTAACGAAGCTACAGTATGCCTCCCAGAGCGACTAGAGCTGGAAGGAGTGGGAAGTCCATTTGTCATCCACAGCCAGCAATAGGGGATCGATATGAACGATGAAGAAAGAGTAATTTAATCTCCCTGGGACTAAATTTCAGCACAGCCAAATGCAAAATGCTTCAGAGCAGCACAGCCAGAGCTATGCAAGAAGCAAGGTTTACCCTTCTGCACCATTACAGGCTAACATGCAGTGCTGAGGTTTCTTCTGTTTCCAGATTCTTGCCCGTCTACTACCGGGCTGTACCTTTAGACACTAGCCTGGGGTGACACTTGCCCAAACTGTCGTCTTCAGTCCCTAAGCACCCTCAGCAATGGCTCTGTCACATGGGGGAGCTGTACAATTAGCACGCTATCCCTGCTATGAAGAACAAAGGGATGGCCATCATGGTTCACCCATACAGGATGACAAGGGCCTCATGGAAGTTCCTTGCACCCACTACCTTTCTGTCTGGACAAAAAGCAGGACTTGGTCCTGGGGCAACACACACACATAAAGTTGGGAGCTGGAGTGTGGCGACTCCAGGGAAGTGGCTGAGTCCCCATCCCTGGAGGTATTTAAAAGACGTGTAGATGTGGCACTTAGGGACATGGTTTAGTGGTGCACTTGGCAGTGTTAGGGTAACGGTTGGACTTTATGATCTTAAGGGTCTTTTGCAACCTAAATGATTCTATGATTCTAACACCAGGCTATGCAGCTGCAAGAACCCTCCTGAGCTACTCCTGCACTCCATCTTAGAGGCGGTTAAGGCTCCGCCAAAGCCATGGCTGATCTCATGTAGCTCTGACAAAAGCCCCGCTTTGAGCAGATGGCTGGGCTCGAGACTTCCAAGACCTCTTCCACCAAGACTTCTGGGACTCCAAGGTTTCCCATGGAAATGTCTGTCCTTGCAAAACATCATCAACATCTTATTTTCTTGTGCATCAGCAGTCATTCCATGTAGAAAAAATAACGAGCAAGTTCTCAGGTAAATTACCAGTGAGAGAACATGGTGATTTACGCAAAAAATGCTGAAATAGGATGATAAAATTTAGTCTATAACTAGTTCAAAAGCTCCAGGAGTACGTTAGTCCATCTATCATTCACTCCATTCAACTCTCTCCCAATGCCTGAAGCTGATCTGTCTGCCTTAAAATCTGAACCAATGCTTCACCCTTAGCTTGCAAACCACAGGCTCAAAAAACTAGTACCAAGCGTTTCCTAAGACCCAGACTGCAAATGGCTAACATAGAGCCAGGGAGAAGCACTGCCACCCTCCATCCCACCTTGTTTCATGGTGAAAATAGTGTCAGTCAGAATAAGACCCCGAGTTTAAAGGTGCTGTGGTGTCTCTAACCTCACTTCCCTGTGTCCCCAGGCAGATGACATAGGAGGGTAAAATCCCAAGTGCCAGAGCTCCCAGAGACAGGCGATACCCAGACCTCTCCTCACAGGTCAGAAGCACAGCCAAGGAGCACAGAGCTACTCGAAAACATTGCTGCTCAGCTGAGGCTGAACCTGCGGTTCTGTCACTGCCATTCCACTTCCACTGCTCTCAGACACTGCAGGTCAACCTAAGAGCAAAGGAATGCGGACGCTTGATCACAGTTATCTAGTGACAGCTAATAAGGCAATGATGCCTGCACAGTACAATGTGTGAGAGGGGTTTTCCAGCCAATTACACTGCAAACTTCAGACTAATTCTTTTGCCTGTTATCTCAGTGGTTCCATTATACATTCCTGCTTCCCAAGTGCCACCAGCTTCTCCTTGGCTGTGCCTCAGCTGATCTCCCACAGATGTCTGCATGTGCCCTTTGCCAAGGGGACTCTGCTGGCCACGTTAGCTCCTTATGCCTTGTCTCCCCTTGCCAAGTCTTTTGCGTTGCTTTGCTGCCCTCGCTGTGCTCACAGTCACCACAGTTTACCAGCATCTGCCCCTATCGTTAACGTGCCGTTTACCCCCTCTCCTCGGCTACCCACTGACTTGATCAAAATAAAGTCAGAGCAAAATTCAAACAGATGGTAGCTGCTCTATTCATCCCATTCTTTTCTATTATCATCAGCACACTGTATTAATACAAGTCACACAACTGTACTTTTCTCTCAGCTCAGTTTTGCCTCCACTATCACAGCCAACATAGTTCAAGTCCCATCAAGCCTTCTGATGGCATTGCACAGAAAACCCTTCAACCGGACTCAGAGCAGAGGATAATTTAGCTGTCAAGAGATAAAAAAAGGAAGCTTGTTTCACATAAACGAGATGAAGTACAAGGTGCCTTACAGATACACAGGCCGAAGAGCTATAACCCAGAGTGTATGACACTGCAAAAGCTGCATACAAATGAGCAGGTAGTAGTGAGAGGTAATCAGCTGATGACATGACAAGTTTAGCCCTGACTCATCTAGAAAGAGGTTTTCATTTTAGTAGCAGATCAGACCTGCATGTTACACAGTCAGCACAGCTTAAGATTTAACAAAAGGACATCAACCAGGGACCATAGGCTTGGTACGCTGCACTACTGAGTCTAACCAGTAAAGACAAGACTGCCATTGCTTCAGAGAAAACACCACCATCTTCTCCAGCTTCTTCTCCATCATAATGACTTCGAGAGTGCGGAAGGTGGGATGGGATAGCACAACACAGGCAGCGAAGGCAGCTGCCCTTCTGAGGGCATTTTTCAGTACTCACTGTGCATTAGATGTCAAAGCTGGACTCAGGTCTGGAAGAAACTGGCTGAGATTTTGTGAAGAAGCATAGACAGTCTAGACATACATTTGTTAGAAAGAGGAAAGCCGCCAAATAACAAAGATCTCAATTACAACGTGACGAGCATAGAATAGCCTTCATTTCTCTGAAATAATCACATCAACAGGAAAAAAAAAGGCACCTTGATGCATATTAGCAGCTATGAGAAATTGATGCACACAAATTTATGCAATCCACCAAACTGACACTGAACTGAGTGAAGAAATGCGTACTGAAACACTCAGGAGAGACATGAAAGATCTGAGATAACTCCATTTAGAGCATAGCAGCAAGCTAAGCAAAACTTGGACTATTCAGGAGCATTCCATGGAAAAATAAAGAACACCCACCACCTTCTCATGTTCCTTCAGAAGTAATGCCCAGAGGAGTTGCTGCAGGAATCTGTTGTGACAGCATCTGACAGTGCTACATCTCAGGAAAACAGGAGAGAACAGTCCTCCTGCATCGTCAGGACCTGCGTCCTCCTACAGCAGCAATCCTGCTCTTGTCACTAAGCAGAGAGGGGAACACCGCCAGCATATCCAGAGTTAACAGCTCAGTCATTAAAGACTTGACACCTACGCTGTTTAAACCTAATAGTAACAATACCCTGATGAAAATTATTTTTCTGAAATATCTATGTAGGGAGATGGTATCTGGAAAAATTTTAGTTTTAATTTTGAAAATTTTAAAATTCTCACTCTCAAGAAAGAGACATTGGATGCCAGCAATGGATCTTAAAGTCAAAGACCTCCACAGACCTGGAGGAATTCATAGTCACAAAGCTTGGACAGGAAGAAAAAGGACAGAGAAAGGAGGAGTTAAAACAACAAGGTAATGAAAGCATGAGACAGTTCATATCATCACTCACAGGAAACTTCACCAGTGGAAAAAAGGAATCTAGGCTCCATGAAGAGCCCTGATGTAAGCCAAAAATTGCTCACAACAGTAAGAAACCTGGGATAAGGAACGCATTCAAGTACCTCGGCATTCTGTCAGTGCAAGATTTACCCTTTCACAGCAACTAACGGTTCATGGCCGTGTTTAAACCCACTCTCCAGCCCTCTCCCATTAGTAGAGAGGGAGCGAGACCAAATTCGTATCTCTCTGTGGGGTATCTTGGACTTGATGCCAAAGTCCTGAAATTGGTTAAGGTGAACCACACGCTCAACTCAAATATTGTTTTAAGTACAGCAAGGAGAGATGGTTCTGGAACACCCAGCAAAAGTCTCATGTCTGTTTGCTTGCACTATCACATGCTCCCAAAGAAAAGCTGTATGTCAGAGTAATTCAAAGCAGTGCTGCAGGAAAAGACTGACTTTATTGCCCCATTTGGGGTGCCAATATTGTTCTGTAGGCTCATTTCTAAAGGCTTTGGTTCATCTATGCCCTTGAAAGTGCACTGAGGAAGCCAAGGAGCTTGTGTCAGACACCACGCAGGCCAGGACCCTGAAGAGAACCTGCAGAAGCCCAGACCGCAGCAGCCTGGGAGCTGTCAGCGAAGGGGCAGCACCAAGGTCATGACTCAAGGACAACTGCATCATCCCTGCCTTCAGCACTCGTACAAGGCAAAAAAGCTTGCACAGGAAGGAAAACACAGTACAACAGGGAGATCTCACATGCAAGCACTTCACATTTAATCAAAGCCACAGCACTAAGCCACAGTCACTTTCTGGTGCTGCACACAGAATCAGCGCAGAGTTTGCTGCAACTCTCTCAGGAGAGGACAAGATTACGGAGAGCAAAGTTGGCAGCACCGCAGATGCTCTCAACAATGCTAGCACAGAGCAACTATGTCATTATTTTGGAAGAAGCTATTTAAAAGACCTAGCACACAAAAAACTGCACAGAGCTTAATTAATTCTCCTGGGACAGGAGACTCCCCTGAGTCGCTCTGCAGAGATTTTAATTTAAGAGTCTAGGGAGCTTGCACCTTCTGCTTAGATCACATTACTCACAACAGCAAACAAATGATGCTCCCTGCTCAGTAAGACAGTGAAATGCACACACACGCACTCCAGCCACGCGTAATAAATATACATCAGCGGCCACTTGGACTTGCAGTGAATTTCTGGAGATGATTTTTCTCTCAAAAAAGAAAAGTCAGCAGAAATATGAACGGGGCAGAACTCAGGAGGTGCCGAAAAACGATCCCAGGGCATCTCCTCCTGCAGTACAAGAACAGGATCCCACAGCTGCCTACACGAAACCGCAGGGGGCCCGATCATTGCAGCAGTACTACCCACACAGGTGATCCAAGCGCCCAACCCCATCGGGAAGGACAGAATAGTCTTTGTATCTTTGTAGCTTTACCTACTGTCCTGCAGAGCCTCCTTGCTGTACACAAGATAAGGAAATGAGAGACACATGGAGGACGCAGGGCAGAGCAGAGGAGCACACAGCTCCAGGAAGCCCGGAGGAAACCTTTCAGCAGGTAGGTCATCACCCCTGTAGGAATTCTGAGGGCGGCAGAGCCCTCACGAGGCAGGGACTGAGACGCGCCTGGAGTGGCAGGATGGAGGCACGCCGGCAACGCTTGTCCCCACCAGCACCTTCTCCATGCAAAGAGGCAACGCAGGTAGCTCCTCAACAAGTTCTCTGCCCTCCCCAAAGGCTTCTTCAACTAGGCATTTCTAGAGCTGGGCAGGAACAGGGAGTCACATAAGAGCACCTGTCCTGTGCCACGGTCTACACGACCAGATGGTCCTCAGGGACTTTATGTTCCCCAGTCCAGTCGGCTAACCTTTCTGGTCAAACCACCACAAGTTCACGCCACCAAGACAGACTCAGAGCTCCCACATAACAGTAGCAGCAGCTCGTCAGCAGTTACAGCAGGTACGTGGCAAACCAGAAGCCCAGAGCCACCTCCTGGACTCTACATAGTTGATATTACTTGAGCAGCATCTGACCACCCTGGTGGGCGCTAACAGACCGTTGTGTTCCGAACGCCTCAGTCGCTCTCCAACACCCACGCTACCATTTGAAATCGTACTGATTACAGAGTGTGTTGTCTGTGCGACCGGCTGTCTAATCCAACACCCAGAACCTTATTACAACAGTCATGGTGCATTTTGGGTCATTTCTGTATATCCACCTGGCTGACACCTGCCAAAAAGAATCCCACTTCCAGATCCTTGAACGCCGTTGAAAGTGCTCATGTTTTCATTACCAGTCACGAACAGGGTGCATCATAACATGGGGAAAAGTTCCAGGTTCTGCCCGGACAGCTTCCTCCAGAGGCACTCCAGACTTTTAAGGATGGATTTCTTTACAATGCAAACAGACAGCAATATACGGACACCTTTGGATCTCTTCGTTTCAAGCCATAAGACTACCTTTCCTCCCAGCACAGGAGAGATGCCATAATGCTGAGTTACAGTCACAGAGAGGTGACGTCTCAGCAGCACGGATCAAGTCCTACACATGACTCCGGGTTATTCTAAAGCAATTTTATCTAACACAAAGGAGGTGTTATATAATGCAGTTGAAAAGTTTATTTCTTCACATTTTTTTCAGCAGCAAAGAGCTAGTCTAGATGTAGCAGAGACACTGACAGACCTGCCCCTTTGCACACACAGCTGTGCTGTAGGAGCAGCTAAAAAGCTGCGCCAATGCCCCCAAATAGTCACCGGGTGATTGCCGTGACACTTGCACTGCAGCGTGGGAGAGGGTCATTTCCATCTTTCTGGGCAAAGGGTACTGTAGCAAAGATCATCTGCCATAGCATTGTAAATTTAAGTACAATCAAGCAACATACACATTTTCTAGCATCTCCCATGTTTGATACTAAAAAGCACGGGGACCAGACAGCAAGTGAAATTCTACACTGTAAGACAAAACATAAAAACATAACGAGCACAATATAGAACCCAAATCTTCAACTGGTCAATATAGCAGCCTGGGACAGTGCTGGTGAGGGCAGATGTGGTGGGTCCAGATTTTCATGCAATAGGTTTTCCATTCAATGGAGCAAGACCCCTTGAAGAAAGCTGCTGACTTTGCCCTCAGACACGCAGACAGCATTTCAGCTGATGAGAAACTACCTAGCGAACTGACCGCGCTTCCAATTCCTGAGGATTAGAAAGACCCAGCCCTGACAAATCCACTTCTGACCTGCTCCTTGCCAGCCTAGCAAATAAAACCTGCGGATGGTGTCAGCTGGGCCAGCAGCAAGAAGCGGGGACACCTTCGGAGACAAATCACCTCCCCAAGGCTGAGGGTCCGCTGAGCGCAGGGGGAGCGCCGTCGCCCACGGCCACCAGCCAGCGGCAAGGGGGGCACCGCAGCAGCCAGCGCACGGGACTTGCGGGTCGCGTCCTGCAGGCGCACAGAGGGCCCCCTCCGAGCCCTCCTACCCCAGGCTGCCATTCCCGAGCCCCGGGGGGAGAGCACCCTGCCCCGACGGCCCCGCGCCGCCGCCACTCCAGACCTGGGGGGCGAGACCCGGGGTGCTGCCCGCAGCCGGCCGCCTCGGCTCGTCCTGAGGGGGTCGGGGCCTTCCCCCCAGCGCGGCGCCCCGCGGGCCGGGCCCCCAACGCGGCCGGGGGCGGGCAGGGTCCCCGGCACCACGGGGCTCCCCAAGGCGCCGCCGGTGAGGCCCGTTCCCCCGGCACCCACCTCACTTTGGCCGCCACCGACGACATGGCCTCGTTCCTCAGCGTCTTCCTTTTGGACACGGCTGTGCCCATATTCGCGCAGGGGGGAGCCGCCGGGCGAGCGCTCATCGCACGACCCCGCGGCTGCCCATGCCGCGGCGGGGCCGGGTGCCGGGGCGCACCGCCGCCCCTCGCTGCCGCGCTCCCTCAGCGCCCCGCCATGCCGCGGCGCCCCCCGCCCCGCCCCGCCGCGCTGCCCCCGGCGAGTGCTGTGCTGCGCTCCGCCGCCGCCGCTGCCTCCTCATTGACTGCGGCAGGAGGGAGGGCCCGGGCGCGGCCCACCGCCCAGGAAGCGCCGCTATATTTGGCCGGCGGCTCTCTCCTCCGCCCCCGCCTCCTCCCGGCTGACATCATGGCGGGAGTGGGACGCCAGCCCTGCCGGAGGGGCCGCGGGGGGCGGTGGCCTCGCCCCGGCGGCCCCCGGGGAGGACAGCTGGCCCCCGCCCCCGCGGCGCAGCAATTGAGGTCCAGCGTTCGCCGCCGTCCCGCCCGCGCCTGAGGTGAATGCCGAACCGCGTGCCCGCGGTCACGGCCGGTGGCTGGGGGATGCTCCCTCCGGCCTCCCGTCAGAACAGACCGGCCAAGAAAGCCGTCATTTTGACGGAACCGGTGAAAGGCTCTACACACGGTTTATTTCCCGCAGCTGGGCACTCTGTTGACGGTGGGGCAGTGGGGGGGTGCAGCAGGGTCCAACGGTTCATGGGGTGGACGCGGTCAGGAAGGTCAGGCCGTCAGGTTTCAAATACAACACTGAAGGAGTGACACAAATGCCCATTCTCCTCCACTGGCTTTGTCCCCTCAGCCTGTCACTCCTCATCACCATCGTCCCAGGGCAGCATGGAAGCTCCCCGGGGCAACTGGAGGCAGCAGAGTCACAGCAGAGCTCATGGATGCCTCCTTGTGCCCAGTGTCACCTGCCAGAGCAAACACCTTCCTCGGGGTCATCAAATGCTTGAAAACAAACCCACGGTGAGGAGCTGATCGGCTACTCGGTCAGCTGAGCCTCAGAGGATTTCCGGTTCATAGAATCAACTGTGTGGGTTGGAAGGGACCTTCAAAGATCACCTAGACCACATCTTGCACCAGATCAGGTTGCACCAAGCCCCATCCAACCTGACCTTGAACACTTCCAATGACAGGGCATCCACAACTTCTCTGGGCAACCTGTTCCAGGCTCTCACCACCCTCATTGTAAAAAAAAATCTTCCTTATGCTCAATCTAAATCTACCCTCTTTCAGTTTAAAACCGTTGCCACTTCTCCTGTCACTATAGGCCCTGGAAAAAACCTTTCTCCATCTTATCAGCCCCCTTTATATACTGAAAAACTACAAGAAGGTGCCCCCAGAGCCTTCTCTTCTCGATCTGAGCAATCACAACTCCTCCAGCCTTTCTTCACAGCAGAGGGGTTTCCAGCCCTCAGCTCAATTTCACGAATGTAGGTTTTGATCCCTAGGAGGGTTTGGAAAGTATTTTATAAACCTGCTTTCAGGGCACCCGAGTGAGTGGGGGCAGCAAGTTTTTAAATGTTAGTCACAATCTATACAGAAAGCCCACTTGGGCGATCCCCCGGCTCTGCAAGTGAGTGCACAAATCCCAGGAATTCAGAGCCATCTCATTCAGCAACATTTGACAGAGGGGTAGAAGTTTTATAGATAATTAAACTTCCTACAAGCTTTGTGAAAAGAGGCAGCCGGAGGAGGGGGTAACAGACAAACAGACAGACAGACACCTTGGCTTGACTGTACCTGGGGAAAGGCTGTAGAATATGCACCAGCTTTACTGTCCTTCAGAGGCGCTGCATGGAAGAGACCGAAAGTTTGGGAAAAGCTTCAGTCCTCTCTCTGTAGACTCCAAAGTCAAATCTGCAAGAAAATGTATGAGGATATGAACACATTAAGTATTTGGTCTCTTAATCTATAAATTGAAAAATTTAATAAGTAATAAGTAACAGTAATAGTAAAGATAAGTAATCCATGTAGAGAGCAGAAAAAAAGATGAATAAAGTACCCAGCTACCCTGGTATGTGTGGACACAAGGAGCGGGATGTAAATACCTCATCAGCTGGAATTTTATCATACCCTGGGGAATTCACTCTGCAACAACAAACTTTCAGAGATGTACCTTCGCTTAAACCCAAGCTGTGAGCAGAAAAAGCGCCAAAATAAAGCCATCACCCTGCTTTTTAGCTTAGACTTCTTAGCTGACCAAAGGTGAGGCGCTAAGTGACATCGGCTGCTCCATCGCCACTACCGAGTGAGCTGCCCTCCATGTCCCGCTCGCTCCACAGAGCTGCTCTCATAGATCGGAGCCGCTACTCTTCCTGTGGGGTTTTTAATCTCAAGCAGGATGAACACAGCTCTGCTGTTACACAGCACTGAACTGAGTGGTAAGACTTCTTTAAGCATTACGGTCCCGATCCCATGTGCTAATATTGGTGAACAGATTTTAGGGCAGGTACGCCTCAGTCCTGTGTGTTGGAAGCAAGTGTGGTAGAGCTGATGCACGCTCATCTAATTTGATGCCTAGCCTTGCTTCATGCTGCTGGAAACACAGAGACATGGAGATCCAAAGGTGCACACACAGTCAGAAGGGAGAAGAGAGAAATACATGGGAATACTTTAAAATAAAGCCAGCCTGAGCCCTTTGACTGTGCTTTCCCCCCTTTTTTTCCTGCATAATTAGAAGGGGGGAAAAATGGTCTTTATTTCTATGTTTAAATATTATGTTAGTTGAGGCAAATGCTATTCTTTAAAAATGCAAACCAAAAAAACCCAAAACGAAACTAACACACAAGTCTACTCTATCCCCAACATAATCTGCACCAGCTCTACCCAGAGACACCCCAAAGTTGCTCACAGTGCCATTTTTTCAGGTACAAAAGAAAACCTCACAGCAGCACATTGGATTTCTTCCCACAAAAGATGACTCGTATTAAACTTCTACTCATGACTATCTCCTCCTCCCCCTGTGTGTTGTTGTACAGTCATGTCACCAAAGAGTTTCTACAACAGAAAATGAGAGAAAATCCATCTGGTTTTAGGGAGCACCTTAAAAAAAACTGTAGGGAACATGGGCCATACAAGCAGTTGCAGTCCCAGAGAAGCAAACTGTCAATTCCCAAAATTAAAAAGCAGGGATGCCTCTACCTTCCATCCTGCTGTCAGACTACACTCTGCCAATTTGTGCCTCTTGGAGCTCCCTCAAACTCTCCCTCATCCATCCCGGGTGAGGTCTCACTCTTTGTGGCTGGGAGGGTCCAACCCAGTGTAGGCCTCACTTCAAAGGCATGTTGCCTGCTCAGGGCTTGGTCAGATGGGTTTTGAAGACCTCCAAGGATGGGAGATGCCACTACTGCTCCAGTCCATGTCCCAGGGCTGCATCACTCTCATAGGGAAAGATTTTTTTCCATATATCTAATGGGAATTTCCCTTGTTGCAACAGTTGCCCGCTGCCTGTCGGTCTGTGCGCCCTTGAGAAGTGCCCAGCTCCATCACTCCATAGCACTCCATGAGCAGTGGTCCATCTCCCAGCAAATTCCCCTCTTGCTCGCTGCTCCTTCCCTACCTTCATTTAGGGTTTTCTCCCTGCCTTTGGGTTTCTCCCAGGTATTTGGGAGTCTGGGTTACCCCAGTGTGGCACAGAAGAGGAGGCAGCAGGCTCATTACAGCTGGAGAGACGCCTGTGCTTCAGTCAAGCCAGGCAGACTGTTCCCCATCACTTCTCCATGGCAACAGGCCTTCCAGACGTAGGCAAATGGGCCGGGGAGGCAGGGAGCACCGCGGTCCCTCCACCCCAGCCCCAAACCTCCACTCGTGGGGCTCACTCTGCTGAGCTCACATCATCCTAGGCGAGCACCCCCCAAAAGAGCTTCCAAAATAATCATAGCTGGTTGGAAAAATGCTTCCTTCCTTCCACCACTGAAGGTGCAACATTCTGAAGCCCAAACCAGGCAAAATTCATCCTGGCCAGTGATGACTTTTGTCCATATAAATGTGTCACACTTTAAAAATCTGGTATCTCAGTGCCTCTGCGTGGGCTCCTCCCCCACAGGTCCACAAAGTCTTGCCAGGAACCTGATCCAGTGCAGGCTTCCCACAGGGCTACAGCCTCCTTCCTTTGGTCATCCACCCTGCTCCAGGATGGGGTCCTCCACGGGCTGCAGGTGGATATCTGCTCCACCGTGGACCTCCATGGACTGCAGGGGGACAGCCTGCCTCACCATGGTCTTCACCATGGGCTGCAGGGGAATCTCTGCTCTGGCGCCTGGAGCACCTCCTCCCCCTCCTTCTTCACTGACCTTGGTGTCTGCAGAGCTGTTTTCTCTCGTATTCTCTCACTTCTCACTCTGGCTACTGAGCCGCAGCCATTTTTTTTTCTTCTTAAATATGTTATTACAGAGGCGCTTCCACCATCGCTGATTGGCTTGGCCTTGGCTAGCGGCAGACACAGGGAAAACTTCTAGCAGCTTCTCACAGAAGCCACCCCTGTAGCCCCCCCCACTACCAAGACCTTGCTACACAAACCCAATACACTCAGCATCCTGCCAAATCAAACAGCATATCCCTGCCTAGTGGGAAATCCAGATCCTTAGGCCTGGTTAGGTCTAGGTTTCAGATCAGGCTGAGATGAGATGGCCTGATGATTCTCAGACTTCAGGGATACAGTCTTTTTTATGTTTAGAAAAGCCGGTTTTGTCTAATGTGTATCCTGACAATTTAAATGCAAAAAGAAGAAATGAGACAAGCCAAAACCAGTCACGGGAACAACCTGCAAAAGGCAAAGCCAAATAACACTAAAAACTTCTTCAAACACATCAAGCGCAGGAAGCCTGTTGGAGTCTGGAGAGTCAGAAGTTGGCCACAGTGGAAGAGGAGCATTCATAGGAGATAAGGTCAGACCAGAAAAACAATGAATATTTTGCATCTGGAGTCAGCGAGGAAAAGCTCAGAGAAGTTCCTGTGCCAAAAGTCATCTTCATATGGTCACAGCATTGGATTTGGCTCTTATTCAAGTGTCAGCAGAAGTAGTTGAGGAATAAATAGCCAAACCAAAGAGTGCTAATTCACCAGACTGAGCTGGTTCACCTAAGTGCTCAGGAACTCAGAGATGAAACAGTTCAATTACTTAATTGTAGCATGTAATCACTGCGCATTATGTAGCCTCAGTGTCTGAGCGCTTCAAGGTGACAAATGGGAAGGGTTTGGCGTTATTACAGACCATGAAGTCTGAGGTCCCTCCTGGGCAAACAGATAAAAATTGCAATAAAGAATACGATTAGTGCAGAGCCGGGTACATCTGAAATATCAGGAAGAAAAAAAAAACAGGTGTTTTTTCCTTGAATAAAGGAATGCCTCATAAATCTATTGCAGTTCTTTAACAGAGCTGATAGGCACGTGGTATAGTCTGCCCGGCTTCCCAAAAGGTCTGTCGCGGGAGTTTCTTAGAGAAACGCAGCTACCATGCGATTAACAGAAAAGGCTTGAAATAGATAAATAACTGGTTAAAGGCTTCTCAAAGAGCGGCTATCAATAGTCAGGCTCCTGAGTGCAGGGAAGACTTGAATGGAGCCCCACAGGGACCTGTGTTGGGGTCTGCTCACTTCAGCATATTCAGAAATAATGAAAAGGAGTTGCAAAAAGGGGTGACAAAGCTTGCTGATGATGCTAAGGTATTCAGGGTCATAAATACATGAGACACTGTAAAGAATTATACAAGGACTTCGTGATAGTGAATAACTAGGTAATAAAATGGCTCAGGACATCCAGAGCAGATAATTACAAAGATAGGCACAGAGAAGAAAAACAATCCCAACTTCAGGGGTGCAGCACTGGGCTCTGCACTGATCCTTATCCTCAGAAATGGCCTCTTTTCTCCCAGGTTGATCTGAATACTGTCCCCATCCAAGCTGCATTCGTGCCTCACGCTGGTTGCTGGCTTTGGAGGGAGTACAAACCCAGGAGGTAAAGGGAAGGGACTCAGCAGCATGGTAAGCATAAAAACAGGGCAAGGCGTGGTCTTTAACTGGCCATGTGAGATGACCGTAGTTTCTTTGGCCCAAATTGAGACCAGGATCGTTTGCAGTCCCTGCAGATAACACAGTCAGTTATTTAGTGACTGGGAAGGGCAGGAGGAAGGGTTAGCAGTGTTGAGGGAGGCATGGGACCGTGCCTCCCCAGGGACATTTCCCAGGGCTGTACCTTACGGCAGCATGAGCTGAGGTGTGGCTGCCTCCCAGGCATGCAATGTGGTGAGACCACAGCAGTGGTACGGAGAGGACTGGCTTGGGCAGGGACATTTTTAGCCCCCTGCCCTCTGCTCCCATCGTTCTGCACAAAATAACTGGCCAAGTGCGGTGGTAACGGAGGGGCGAAGCACCAGACTGAAAAGAGAAGACAAACCAATGTGCCCACTGTCCATAAACACGGTGTCCTAGTTCAGCTCTCCTGACAAGTCACAACAGCCCTGGGAGATGGTGATAAAACCAAGGCGGTGGGGGAGCGGGAGGAGCTGTCAGGGTTTACCTGCGTAGCACTGCTTGGAAAGAGTTTGAGGGCAACAGTTATGGCCAGCAGCACTGCTCAAGGTCTCCCAGGTACCAGGAGGTCACTTACTCACTTCAAGATGTTCCTGTTAAATTCAATGATTAGAAACTTCACTCTAATGAGGCACTGTAAGAAAATAATTTTCTCAACACTGGCATAATTAAAATTGGGTGATAAATCACGGAAGCAATATCAATAGCTAACAAGTTGGAGTTACCAAAGAATTATGGTTTTCCTTTGGGCAGGTTCATTTGGACAGAGCTGTTCTTAAAAGGCCAAGCATTTGACATCAGAAAGTAAGAGCTTGTTCAAATGCAGCTGGAAAAATAGTCCTGGTCACTGAATGAACAGTTCTGCACCAGCTGGGATATGGAGCATGCAGACGCAATGTTAGGCCAGCTCACCCCCAGCTATTTTTAGTAACAGGCCTAATCAGTAATTATCAGGGCTGGATACAGCCTCTCAGCCTTTCCTTCTGTTACTTGACGTGTGCCAGCCATGATGCACTGATGAGTGCAGCATTGGTGGGACGGCAATTCAGACCCCTGATCACAGGGTCACGTGTGCTCAAAGATTAAACCCTCTCCTCCACCCTCCTAAGTCACCGCACTTTCCCAAGTCTTCTCATTTTGCCACGATTTTGAAGAAGTCAAATATTATTTTACATTATTTGTCTGCTCCTGCACGAGGCAGCAAGGTCCCTGGCAGAGCAAGCCCTGGTCCAGACTGGAGGTCAGGAAGGGAGTGCATGCTGTGAAGATGATCTGTGCTTAAGTGGGGGTGGAGGACATGGAAAAGCAGAGCCTTTCTATCCCAAATTTGGAGAAAACAACATTGGAAAGGCCTTGGAGCTTTATTTCCCATGCATAGCCATAGTTTGGAGGGGATTTGAGGGCTGGTGCGCTCTCTCGGGATGAGTGCAGCAGCTCATTAACAGTGTGTAGTGCCAATGTTCAGGGCAAAGCCCAGCACTTGCGCTGGCTGAGCACAGCTTGGAGGGTGCAGTGCACTGCTGCTCCATGGGCTAGGCTTCCTGCACGAGGGGGTTTCCCAGGCACAGACTGCTGGGCTGCATTTCCCTCAAACCCCAGCTGCAGAGCCACTTCGTCAGTCCCGGCTGACCTTCTGAGCTGGATCAGACAATGACTCAGAGCAGGAGCCGAGTCCAGTGGCAGCAGCCTGGCTTCCCACTGGGAGACTCCCATAGCAGCACTGAATTGGACTGGGTCTGTCCAGCTCTGGAAGCACAACCTGACCAGGCTTGGCTGTGGGTTGCTTTGCTCCTGTTCAGAGAGCCAGGAAGGTGACAAGGCTGTTGGCTTTATTTTGCTACCTTCTTGCCGAGAGCAGCACAGGAGCCTTAGTGCCTTTCTCTGAGCAGACTTTAGAGATGGGGAGGACAAGCTTGAGCTTGGCACCATCTTACAACCGTCCCTCTGGCCAGGCAATGCTTTCCCCTGCTCCCACTGCACTGCAGCACCAGCACTGGCACGGCCCGTCCCTAGTGGGAGGCATCACACTACTTAAAGAAAATTATGTTGCTGGCCTTTTCATTATGTTGCCCAGCAAATGTTCCCATGAAATATAGGCCTAATTATCTACCCACATTCAGATTACTCTAAGATGCAATTTCCTTCCACTCTGTGGAGTTTGCTTTCCTTCTGTGGATCTCATGATTGAAATACACTCAATTAGCTATTACTCTACTGGCTGAAATCTTGAGCTGCCTTCCCTTGTCGGCTGCTCTGTCCAGGTCTCACTGGCATTACACCAGCCAGGTGACACAAGCTCACATGCAAGCCACAAAGATGTCTCACCACTCATCCATGCCTGTTATTTGTTAGATTTGTACTGCAATATGCTGGGAAGTCCAGTTGGGACCCAGGGCTCACAGCGTGAAGCCTTGAACAAACCTGCCTTAAAACGTGGCCCTAAAAGGCTAAAATCACTTTCTAGATGCAAGACATGCCTGGTGCCAGGTAGATTGGAGCCAGGCAGACTCAGTCCCATTCATACCCTTGTTAATATGCACGCACAACAATTCATAAATTAATAATAATAATAATGATTATAATAATACAGTTCAGACACTTAAGGGAGGACAAGAGCATATCCAACCCCACCAGCGATGTAGACTCTTCCATCCTTTCCCAAATCCCTCTGTCCTTTCCCAAACTCCACCTTGAACACAGCCATTGCTCCTTCCCACCACTGCATTTCTGGCCATGCAGTCCCGCCCTCGGTCTTGTACCAGCAGAAAACCTTTGCTCCTTGCTGCCAAGTCAGCTTTCTGGCCATTTCATGAGCCCAAGAGCTCCTGAGCACCAATCTTGGGCAACTGCCCACAGAGCCTGTAATATTCAGAACCAATACAGGCAAGCAGAGTTGCCAAAGCCCAAACAAAGGGCACGGCACCAGCACAGGATATCGCTGCCATCGGTGTCCATCCCTTGGGTGGGATTATTTCAAGAGCATGCTCCTAAATCCCTGCGAGGAAGTCACTCTGCCCAGGAGAGGAAGAGTCTGGATGAGACATCATGTTCCTGAGTCAGGAGAGCCGACGGGAGAGTGGGCATTTCTAGAGCAGCATAATATTATATACCTCTTTTTTTTCTTAAAATGATAGAGCAGGTGGAGAGAAACAAAAGAAACGAGCATTGCCTATAGCAGGAGGGAGGACCTGAGCAGGACAGTAACATCATTTCATTCCTGTTGGCCAAATTAGTGGCACCAAATTGCCAGCAGTCAGTCCCTCAGAACAGACTACAATAAATAAAACCAATTGATATAACAAAGGAAACAACAATGTGGATATTTCATACAGGGAAAAGATTCCTTAGCTTCTCCAGGGGAATATGGAAGCATTGCTGTGAAGACTCCCTGGAGGTCTCCGGTTCTGCTGCCCGCCCGAAGCAGGACTGTCGCCTACGTTAGAGCAACTTTGCTTGGCCAAGTTGTGACACGCTTGCTGGACAGTGATCCCCCTCCCCAGGGTGACGTGTTCACATACTGCACCCTCCGGCTGGTGAAGAAAAACTGATTTTGCACTTAAGAGAGACAGATTTTACTCCCAGGGTCCCCAGCACCGGCAGGGACCATTCAGCAGCAGTGGAGATGCAGGACTTGGCCTTTACAATGGAGGTTCCTCAAGGTCGGGATTCCCGAAACACCTCCAGGAACAGATCTGGTGATAATTGATTGCTCAATGATTCAGTGATTACTCAGTTTTTGCTCCATCCACATCTCGGTATTTCATTGTTTGGCAAAATAACAGTCTGACTTTGTCCTGACATTGGCACCACGAAGCAGAAGAAAAGTTGAAGTGGCTGTGTTGTATTTAAGGTGCAAGAGAAAATGTTGCTACTAAAGGAGAGTTGTGTGACTGTGTCCCTAGAAACATCATAGATTCATAGAATCACAGAATCGTTGAGGTTGGAAAAGCCCTTTAAGATCACCAAGCCCAACCATTCCCCTACCCCTGCCCTAAGCACCTCCTCTGCCCAGCTTTTAAATCCCCCCCAGGGATGGGGACTCCCTGGGCAGCCACTTCCAGTGCTTGACAGCCCTTTCAGGGAAGGGCTAAACCTAAACCTGCCCTCGTACAACTTGAGGCTGTTTCCCCTTGTCCCATCGCCCATTACCTGGGAGCAGAGACTGACACCAACCTCGCTACAACCTCCTTTGACATCTCGCACCCA
Source organism: Gorsachius goisagi (assembly GCA_018403395.1). Lineage (NCBI taxonomy): Eukaryota > Metazoa > Chordata > Aves > Pelecaniformes > Ardeidae > Gorsachius > Gorsachius goisagi. The sequence goes on from BOSO01005098.1 coordinate 45,547, forward strand.
AAGCTCCACTCCAACCCTACCCCACACCATGCCCAACCCATGCTGTATCTAAAGGTGCTGGGCACAGAAATTAAACCATTTCCAGCTGCCTTGCATATTTACCGTGACTGTTGACAGAAGGGCTCAAGCGGAGCTGAAAAGGCAGAACCCACGCTCCGCGCAGCCCCTGGGCATGGCAGGGCCAGCTTCCTCCGACACAGGAGCTTCTGCTTGTCATGAGGCTGCACGAGGGAGCGGCTGTTGTGCGCACAGGGACCGATCGAGGCCAAGGAGCGTGGAGAGAATCAGGTAGAAAGGTACAGGGAGGATGACTCAGAAAGCTCATCTGGAGGATGAGGAGGGATGCATTTAGCCTTTCCCTCCTGGTGGGCGGAAGGAAGCTATTTGCAATGGTTGTGGCAGAAGGAGTAAGAAGCTGAAAGGGAGGTGACGAAAAGAGGAGAGCTGGGCTTTGATATATTGTGTGCCTTCCACAGCTCGTCTCTAGCCTGAAGTAACATGCCTGTGTCTGTGCTAGCGACAAGAAGCAGCTCTGGGCAGCGTGGGGAGGTTCACGAAGGACTGCATGCAAATTCAGGGCCACCAGCAGCTCCTGGCCATGGTGAGGGTGTAGCAAAATAGGTGCCATCTGCTTCAGCTGGGGCATCGCAGAAAGGTGCCTCTAGGTTAGACCCTGTTGGCAAGGATAACAAATTCCACATTTGCAAATAAAACAGCCCAGGGCACAGGAAAGAAGTGGCTACAGTGTGTGCATTTGTTAGGAAGGGGTTATCCCTTCTGCAGTCCCTGCCCATGCCCCATTTCCAAGCTGTCCTGCAGGGAGGAAGAAGAGCAGCCCCCAAAGGTTTGTAGTGAAATCAGATGGGTGCTGAGTGAGATTCTGCAGTGGGCTTGGGATGGGCAGCAGCTGAATCCGTTGCTGTTCTGCAGGAAAGGACCTGGATGCTGCGGCAAATCTGCTGAGCCAGAGCTGACAGTGTTGTGCTTGTGCGGAAAAGGTGAACATCACAGCATGGGAAATAACGCAGAAATGTGCCATCGTGTGCAGGCTGTGCCGGTCTGGAACGACACCAGCCAGAGGACCTGGCCCAGCTGTGGCTGTGGCCTTTTGGGGGAGATTTGGGCTGGTTGGAGAGGGCTCAGGGGAACACCAGGAGGTGCAAAAGTGCAGCCTGAGAGCAAAGGCTGAACAGGGGACAAATACACCCAGAAAATTAAAGACTTGGGGGGAGCCACAGCAACATGCACTGGTTATGTACAAGGCTGAAGGCAGGACAGGGCAAGAAGCAATGGGATTAAACTGTGGTGGGGAAATTGAGGTTAGACCTAAAGAAAAACTGTTTAAGGATATGAAGGAGTGGAACAGACTGCCAGGGACAGCAGAGACGCTGCAGGGTGGGAAGTGCCGCTCAGGTGCTGTATCTGGTGCGACTGGCCAGAGCAGAGCCTCCCTCGGGCACCAGGTCAGGTGGGATGGTCTCGGCATGGCTGCTTTGCCAATGTGCTGCAGCCTCACGTAACTGTCCTGTGGACTGGCATGGCTCGTTGGTCTCTTCATCGCTCATGGAACCAGCAGCTTCACAAACTTCATGGAGATGGTGACAATTAGGAGGAAAATGTGAGGGGGAAAAAAACCCCAACCTTGCAGAGTGGGGAATCAGCAGTTCTTTGAATAGAGCTTGCAACAGGGCAGAAAAGCTAATATTGCAGAGTCAAGAAAATGTAACTTTGGCTGAAAGCCCGTGCTATAAGTTGGTAACCTGAAAATGGCAATTGGAAGCAAAATGACAATATACATGAAGAGGAAGAAAGTAATAGATACTGATCAATCTGCAGTAATCACCATGATGTGCTATGAAGCAGAAATATTGATAGAGGAGGGTAAACGGACAGAGGAAAATCCATGCCTGGCAAAGCCACAACCAGTAAGAAGTTGTTCACTAACCATATTAGAAACAAACAAACAAAATGTTAATGATGTTCCAGGTTCGTTTCATAGACTTAGAGAAGCAGAAAAAGATTTTGGTGAGGAGCAACCTCGGGTGTCTCTAGTCCAGCCTCCTGCTCAGAGCGGGACTGATGTCGAAGCAACACTGCCTTGCTCAGGGATTGCCTAGTTGAATTTTGAAAATCTCCAAGCACGGAGCAGTTATGGCATTTCTAGATGAGGAGGGGACAAGGCCCTCAGTGTGGCTCTTCTGCATTGAGAATGGGTGGGAACATAAGACATGAGGATGATTAAATACTCTCTGGTCTCTACTAACAGCCGAGAGCATCTTGGGTGACATCTGTGGGGTTTCTAAACCAGCAGATCCACATCATCTGCACCTGAGGGCCCCCCGGCAGCGTGCTGAGCTGAGCTGCCTTCACTTGCTGCTGAAAAGCTCGAAGCCTGGGGAGATGCCAGGTTTAGCAGGATGCTAATGTGGTGCTCGGCAGGCAAAGCAGGTGCCCTGGTTAACAGTCGGTCGGTCCAGCATGACACTTGGATTGAAAAATGGAGAGGACACAGAGGATTCAATTAATATAGAATTCAAGGATTAAAAATATACCCATCAATGTGGTGTAATGGAAAGTGTCTTGTCAAATGAGCCTCGTTTCATCCTCCGAGAAAATTACAAGTTTGTAGATAAAGGTTACCATGTAGCCATTATTTGCTTAGCTTTTGGCAATGTGTTTGACTTCATATCATATGACACCCTAATTACAAATTTAGTGCTATACAATCTCCATAAAGCCCCCATTAAATGGATGGAGAGCTGCAAACCCGTCTCCAAAACAAGGAGTCATCAGTGAACAGAGATGATTTAGAGGGATTCTGCAGGAGTCAGTCCCAGCCTGACACTAATCAATGTTTTCATCATTGATTGAGAAATGAGCACAAAACACAGCTGATAAATTATACAGCTGCTGGGAGCAGGAGGACTGGCAGTGAGTAATTATGACAGAGAAGTTACACAGAGCAACTGGGATCTTTTCTGTGCGCAAACTCATTTTCACTTGGCAGTATTAAAATAGGCCAGCTTTCAAACAGGAACGAAGGAAGTGTTTCATCCGAAAAAGATGGGATGCAAAGAATCTAGCCATCATCAGGGGAAGGTAAGTCAGAGGCACTGGCTGCTGCAGCACTCCAGCCACATGGCGCTGGCCCCAGGTGCAGAAATTGCAGGCAGAGGGTGTGAAAAGCAGCAATGTCCTGCCTGCGCTTTTCTGCAGCGCAACGAGTTGCAGCCAGAGAGGGGATGCCTGAAGTCCCAAAGGAGACGCACAAAGCCCCAAACTGGGGATAAACAAAGTCACCAAGCTACAGGCAGCAGCCACATGGGCTCGGTATGAGCCACGGGGCTGGGGAGGGGCGCTCGTCCCTGTCCTCTTGGTGCCCTCCTAAAGCATGACACTGAAATGAAAGCACTGTAGTTCCCAAGAGAAAAAAAATTGGTTTGCTGAGCTCTTGCATCAGGCTTAGGTTACACCCCACCCTGCCCCACCATTATTTTCTGCCACTAATCATTAGCATATTTATAAGAAAGGGAAGCTGAGGTGGTTTTCTGAGGAAGCAGATGAGGAAGCTGGGGATGAGACAGCCAAGGCTCTGGGAGGGGTCTCTGCAAGCAGCAGGGGCTCGGCTACGAGTTGCCTCGCGATGACTTATTTATGCCACCAGCAGAGAGGCATTTTCTTGGGCAGATTCTGGACCTGCAGCCCCAGAGGGGCTTTCCCATCATCTGCTCCTAAATCACCCCCAGCCTCAGCAGCCCAAGGGCCCCAGTGACCCTCCTGGACGGGGCCAGGATCGGGGCATCTCATGGCCACAGGCCGACCCGGCGAGGCCACGGCCCTTCACAGCTGCTGGAGAAAATCTCAGCTCTGCCAGTATTTTTAGCTCTGTCCGCTGCATCGCTCAAGTTCACGGCGTGACCTAGTTTGGCAAGGCAAAGCGCTCGCCGCGCTGGGTCCCCGCTCAGCCGTGTGCTGGGGAGGATGCTGGTGGTCCCAGGAGCTGCTCCCCTGGGCACTGCGGCCCCAGCCCATGGTGCTTTGCTTCCCTGAGGATCAGCACAGCCGACCCAGGGGCAGATTTTAGGGAGGAGGAAGAGGATCCCACAGGAGCCAGGGCTGCCTGCAGCAGGGACATGTGCAGGGGCCCCCAGGGCACGTGCTGCTCGACAGGGACTTGCTGGGGCTCTGTGCTTCCACTTTATATTCTTGCCTCGCGTGCAAAATCAGCAGCTCCCAGACCAATGCAGATGCAGCCTGGATTTGGGTCCCCACAGGATTTGCCTTCAACAACTCAGCTTCCCAGGCAGCCAAACTGTGCAGGCAGCCCCATGGAGACCCATCCAGCTTGAGTCTGGCAATGAGGAGTGGACCTATTGTGATGCCTAGTCCATGCCCTGGCTCTGGTGTCCATCCCACTGCAGCTCCAGAAGGGACCGGGCTCAGCCCCAGCATCACTCGGCAGCCGATGCATCTGCCTTGACCTTCTGCAGAGCCTCCCCTGGCAGCCGCTGTGCTGAGGGCTCGATGGCAGGCTCGGCTCCTCAAGTCCATACGATCCTGGTGCTCGAGGGATGAGGGCTCGCAGGGTGCTACCGACCCTGCCAGCGAGGGGCTATTTTAAATCATCCTTCCCCTGCCAGAGCTTTAAAATCCCCACTCGCCATCCTGGTTTTGCTGTGAGGGATATGAGCAGATGTGCTCGCCTCCCACTGCCCATTTCCCACCGAGGAATGGCCACAGCACAGATGCAGACACCTCTCCTCCATGATTTGTGTCAGCTCTTGGGCACTTAGAAAACCTCTTCCCTGACACTTGGAGTGCACTGGAAGGTTCACTGTTCACAGAAGAGGAGCCCCAGAGAGACCGCCTGCAAGGCTCAGCTCTCCCTTCTGCTTTCCGGAACCAAAATCTCCTTCACCACCAGGTATGCATCCCAGCGGGAGCCTCGAAGGTGGCTGTGGCTGGCTGGGTCGGGCAGCTCCACGCCGGCGCTCTTGGACACAGCCCAGGCACCAATCCGTGAGGCTGCCACGACCTCCTCCTCACCAGCTCTTTCCCACCTCATTACCCCTGAAATCCCAGGCGTGCACCACTTTGCCAGTCCCGCTCTAAAAGCTTTTCTGATCTTTGCTCCGTTAAAAGCTTTCTATTTCCAGCGAGGAAGCAAGCAGAGGGGCGGGATTTTACAGCCACTAGGAGACTTAGTGCCGTGGCTGAGCCACAGGGCAGCAGTTTCAGGGATCTCGTGAGCTGGGCTGGCATCCCCCAGCTCTGCAGCAGGGAGAGAAGTCACCCACCAGCCACTGCCAACTAATTCAGAACCTAATTCAGGAAAGGGACAACAGCAAGAGCCTGGTCACACACTGGAGGAACAGACCCACGCCAGGGGAGAGGAGAAAGCACAGAGATGGGACTGAGAACGATGAAGCCAAGGATGACAGAGCCGGCATGCGCGTCCTTCCCTGCCACATCCAACCACCCAGGAGCCAACATGCTGCACAGCCTCGGCAAATTCTCACGCAAAGAGCAGAAAGAGTCCTCCTGGCAATGTCAGCGACTGACTGAAAACTACCACCGAGCGCCAATGCCTCGGGGCAGCCATTAATCACTGCGAGGAAATTGAGTTTTGCAACTCAGCCTGTGAAGAGGGCACACGCATCCAAAACAGAGTAAAATAAAGAAAAATTACATTGTGCAGCTGCAGGCACAGCCAGTGCTGAAAAGCAGCCCACTGTGCCTCCCCAAGCCCGGCGGGGTGCAGGGCACCCTGGCAGCCAACACCAAGGGCCAGTGGGGCATTTGGGGACACCCGCGATCACCCGTAGTGGTCCACGCAGAGGCAACACATGTGGCCATGGGCACAGCACAGAGCTCACCCCATCCTGCCTCTGCAGGCAGGTCCAGGCTGCTTGAGCAAGGCACCAACCTTATTCAACTTATTCCTCTGGGGCTGTGCATCACATCTAATGTGCCTTCTTCGAAGAAAAAAATGTGTCATTTATGGTACATTTAAAATTAATGCACATTTGGTGTTCTTTTTGAACCCAAATGGTACACTGCTTGAGTGCTATAACATAGAGCTGTGCTCATCCCTGCAAGGCCGGTGTCACCCACCAGCACTGCTAAGCCTGCCCTCCCTGACAGATACCCCAGCTAAAGGCAAGATTTCCAAAAATAAGCATTTCCAGCAGCATCGTTAGTGTTGGCACCTCGCCCCATGCCAGTTGGGGGGGGACCTTGGGCTCAGCACAGCACAGTTCTGTATCGAGGCCACGTTGGACAAAAATGCCACACCTCGCTGATAAACCTGACTGCAGCTCCAGAGCTGGAGCCCCGGCTGCTTCGTGACGGGAAGCGCACTGCTGTCCGCAACCCCCCAAAGGAGCGAGGCTTAATTAAGAGCCGTCCCTGCTGGTGCCGGCCGCGGCAGAGCGCGGTGACGGTGGCTCTGCCAATTACCTGTGAAAATGCCATGCTTGCCCTAAGTAACACTCAGGCCCCAGGTGCATTCCCAGCCCTTGAAACGCTGCTCAGGGCTGCTCCTGCAGTGTGCAAAGTGTCTCCAGGCGCAATCCTGACACACAATTATGTAGATTTATGATATATTCTCTTCTAAAACCAGGATGAACATTAATACCACTTCAGTTTTGCTTTTCCTTGTTATTATTTTTTTTTAAAAAACAAGAGGCAAATACTTTTCTTGCTTTTGCTAGTGCCACAGTTTTCCCTGAAAGCCTGGATTTCAGTAAGGGAAGGGGCAGTGGCAGAGCTGACTTGCTCAGCATGGGTGTCCCCAGGCTGCAGTGAGCTGCCCACGTCGGCACTTCCCAGCTTTCCCACCCGGCACCCACAGGCAGCTGTGTCCCGTCCCAATTTCCCAAGGCAGCTCCCAGGTATGGGATGCGGGCACAGGTTTGGATGCCCTGCCGCGTCCTGGAATCTTTCAGCACTATTTATACCAAACCCTGAATTAAGACCATTGGGGAAAAACAGGGACAGACCCACCATGACCTGAGGCGGGGATGGGGACAAGGAATGCGGACGCAATTCCCACCAGACCCAATGGGAGAGGAATCAGCCATCGGCCAGGAAGGGAATGCTAATGGGAGTCTATACCCTGGTGCCAGCAAAAGCCACATCACAAAAATCACATTTATCAAACAAACAATGTCTTAATAACCCCAGTGCCTCCTGTCCTGACTCCTCCGGGAAGCCGCAGTCCTGTGGTATGCCATGGCCGCGTTTTGGCAGGGCACTCAGCACGGTGGGCAGCAGTGCGTGCCAGTCCAGCGTCATGGAGCCCCTGAGGGAAAGGAAAATATTTGCTGTATTTCTCATTTGACGATTTTGCTGGCTCTTACTTACAGCAACAGTAAGTTAAACCCAGAGGCACAGTAAAACCCCCGCATCTTGACAGCTTAAACACAATCCTCAGGCGGCACGCAAGGAAAAATCACACATCAGAGGAGGTCAGGGGAGCACGAGTAAATAAGATGAGATTCATTTTGGAACAACACGCAGCAAGAATGATGTCTGCCAGGGAAGGAGCATCGCAGGGTCCTGCTGCAGCCCTGGCCATTCCTGCCCACAGAGCAAAGCCCGGAGGAGCTGCGTGAACACAACCGGCTCCACACAGGGCATGAAACTGGAGAAGCCACAGCAGGAGCCATTGCAAACAGCGGTGCATGAGCCAGAGCCACACAGCCCGAGGTCTGAGCTCTCCCGCTGCCCAGGCAATGCTTCCTGGAGATTTTGGGCAGGTGCTTCCAGCTGCTGTGCAGGCAACAGCAGTTTGTTCTTCTTCCCAAATCCCACCCAAGCTGAACAGCTTATGATGCTGCGTTAACAAAGCAACTTAGTAAGTTCGTTACTCGCACCAAGGCGTTTGCAGTAGGTCAGCCCCAAGGTGCTGCCCCATGGGGACAGAAGTGCCACAGCTCACCAGCACAGGCAGGCAGGAGCGCCCAGCTTTGGCATCTCTCCACCCAGCGTGGATGGCAGCTGTGGGGGATGGAGCCGGAGTCCTGCAAAGAAATTTCCCCAAAACACCCTCATCCCTCCATGGCTTCCACTTCCAGTAGGCGCCTGGTTCTCAAGTCACCAACTTGGGCCCCATCTGTGCCCTCAGCACCGCAGCCACGGGCACTGGCAGAGCCCTTGGGCAGCACAGGCTGCACCCGGGGGCATTTCTCACCCCGTTTCTCCATGCTGGCTGCTTGGATGAGCTCAGCCCAGGCCACTGAGCAGGGCTGGTGCTTGACCTGCTGCAAATCCACCGCTGGTACATGTTATTGACAGCTCGTTCAAGGCTTTACCCCCAGCAATCAGCAACCATCAGGTGTATCAAGTCAAAGGCTTTGAGGGGAACCTTTCTCACCACAGCTGCCACTCGTGGCCATGGCTCCTTGGGACCTTGCTCCAATCCTGCTACTGCACATTTGGTGATGGCTGGTGTCAGGTTTGTTGTGGGAACAAGCTCTGTGTCCTCTTCACCCAAAACAAAACCTTCAGGCCTCAGCAGCTGTTTTGTCTCCTCCAGCAAGGCCAAATTCATCCAGCTTCTGGTCAGACTTTACCCTCCAGGGGATGCAACACATCTGTGAAGAAACTGCAGAGAGAGCAGGCTGTTTCCAGCCAAAACCACCACCCACTAGGCCAGTGAAGACTGGTAGGATGGTGGCCTGGGCTAGGACTATCCCTGTAGAGCCTGGGGTGATCCAGCACTGACTCCTTAGCACAGGGTTGGGTGCCCAAGTGTGCAGGGACTGTTTAAAACCTCCAAAGGCGGAATTGCACGTGCAAGTGCAGGATCATTAGGATGCATCCCAGAGTCCTGAAGGAATTGGCCGATGTGGTCGCCAAGCCACTCTCCATGATATTTGAAAAGTCATGGCAGTCGGGTGAAGTCCCTGGTGACTGGAG
>BOSO01005099.1:0-52586 GCA_018403395.1 Gorsachius goisagi
ATTCTTTACAATGAGGGTGGTGAAGCACTGGAACAGGTTGCCCAGAGAGGTGGTGGAGGCCCCATCCCTGGAAACATTCAAGGCCAGGTTGGATGGAGCTCTGAGCAACCTGATCTAGTTAACGGTGTCCCTGCTCACTGCAGGGGGGTTGGACTAGATGACCTCTAGGGGTCCCTTCAAACCCAAAACATTCTATGATTCTAAGAGGGAGGAGTCTTTAAGAAAAAAAAAAAAAGAAAACACCAAAAAACTCCCACCAAATGTCTCTCTGCCCTCTCCCCCTCTGGTAACACCTCTCTTCCTGCCCCCATCACAAGTCACCACATCGCCTTCTCTTCCCTAATGAGTCTGAAGCTGACTTGGAAAGAAAACCAGCAACTATGACACAGAGAATTTTCTTATTAGCTTGTGTGATGAAGTAGGAGCCTGTTTGGTCAGTTGGTGGCTTAACCTACTTTATTTTAATGAATTATCCATGAAGTGGGATACACAGAGGTGCCATGTCAACATAGTCTGAGATCATCACTGTCATCATCAGACAAGCTTTGAAATTAGTTCTAAGTGGCAGGACTTGGTGTGGAGTCAAACAAAATTGTCTATAAGCACCAGCCAAAATACATGATCATCTTCTCCCCTGCAGAGGCACACTAGTACCTGCCTGATGCTGTCAGGAGTGCCAGCATGGCATGCCACCACACTGTACATGAACTAACTACAAGGAAAATTATAACCTGAGAATTTTTTGATTCAGGAAAAAAAAAATTAAATATGTGAACTGTGAGATCTGCTTAAGAAACATGAATTTTTTAACAACGGAAGAACTTTGTAATCTGTTCAAGGGTGGATTTTTTCCCCATAAAAATTCATTATATAGAACTGTTTTACTGTGAAATATTAAAATTAACAGATTGTAAATATCAAAATTCAGATCATTACTGAGGCCCATGTAACATAATTACAGCATTGAGAACTGCTCTGAAAAATCAAAGGGTCTGACCCCTGATGCTTTCAGCCAAGTCCAGAAACTCTGAAACAGTTTCCTTTGCTAGCGGTTTTGTAACACTTCTTGTAGCAGTGAGATTTGCTTGACAAGACCCTTTGCCTGGAATATACTTTTGATGTCCAAGACAAGCCTGACATTTCCACTTCCTATTTAATTTTTAAGTAACTACTGCTTTAAAGTTCTGAGCCCAAGGTTCCTGCCCCAAGTAAACCAAATCTCTTCATTTTTTACTTTCATTTTCCACTTCTGCTTTTCTTTGCCAGTCAGATCATTTGGAGCTGAGCCCCAGTGGCACAACAGGCTTCTAACCCTACAGTTCCCACATTTTCTGCACAATTGATCATCACTTCCTCTTATATGTCTGAATAAAATAAACTTCAAAGCTATGCATTAAAATCTTCTAAAAATAGTAACATGTCTGCTCTCTTGCAGCTAGTGCAGATCTCCAATTTCAGTGCTGGAGGTGAGGAGGCATCTCGCACTGTTCCTGGATAAAGGAAGAAACTCTGTGACTAGTTTCACCATAAGAAATAGGCATTTTCCCCGAGAGGTAGCCTGGGTGGAATTTGACTCCACGATATCACAAACCAGAAAACAAACCAGCTTTCTTTCCAAAATCTCAGTGCTGCTGTCATTCAGAGCACAGATAAAGACAGTAATAGGAAAGAGGCTTCTCCCTCCATTTTCCCCACAAACCTGCAGCTATTTGGGAGCAGGGTTACGTGACTTCATAACAACAGTACACATTTCCTCACAAGGACCAAGTAACAGCCTTGCAGCAAGCAAGCAACATAGCACAGCTGCCCTAGGAAACACCAGAAAAGAAAGGACCCTACAGCAAGGGCCACTAGCAGAGAGCACCAAATAATTTTTATATATACCTTTTCTTTTTATATTATATACATATGTCTGTATATTTATGATTTCTGCATAAATATATCTTTTTATATATAATTGTCACCTGAAAAACACATTTACATCAGAAGGTGATCTCTGGTCCTGACACAACTGTCAGAAGAACCTGCAATAGATAAGCTTGATTCATGCTACGAAGTATTAAAAAAAGAAAATCTGTTTTAATTATGTATTTTGACATGACTCCTTCTTGCACAACATCTGAAGTACCTTTAACAGTGGGATTTATCGTGGTTTTCTATAAGGATTCAAAATACAAATGCACTGCTCATTCGCGCAGTAGCTCACGTGACACATTTGTTTGACTGTCGTGTGTACTAGTAGGACTTGAAAGTAAGACCTAGACCACCAGTCATACCTTCCCAGTCTGCATCTGAGAGCTCATCCCACAGCTTCCCACCACAGCACTCATCTCCCTCGTGGCAGGTTAAAACACAGAGCACACCGCAACCACCACATGCTTTTTTTAAACTTTAGTCCCTGGTTAATCCATTTCCAATGAAGATTTTTTTTTTTTTAAAGTGAAAAAACTCTAACAAATAATGTTAAGAAGTAACACCAAATGGAAGTCTACTACCAGTTAGTTCACCGTGTTCAACCAAAACTATTCATTGACTGAGTCTGATTCTTCACATTCATAGGAAGTTTTATAAAAAGGAAATTCCAAGAAACATGGTGGTTGGGGTTTTTTTTCCCCCCTCAGTTCCTCTGACAATATCCTGCTTCAGCAATAGAAGGTTAAAAAAAAAAAAAAATCCTATTAAACCATAAGCCACTTGGAGTGCTCTTCTTTTCCCAATGTGTTAATCGGACACTTCAGCTTTTCAGTGACCCTGAGGAGGGGAGAACATTCCTTTCAACCTGGCTGCTGTGTTTTTCTGATTACGCTAGCAGGCCTTTTTGCCCAGCAGCAATCCAGGCAGAGCCAGCTGGCTTGACGCAATCTGGAAGGCTGTTGTAATAACAGACAGAACAAAAAGCACAAGGAAGAACCTGGCGGCTGTATAAAACTCCCTCCGAACTCCAGTCCCTGCAGATGTGAGCCAGCCTCAGCAATCAGCATGACCAGCCAGTCTCAGGGAATCCAGCAGCTTCTGCAGGCAGAAAAACGTGCCAAGGACAAACTGGAGGAAGCCAAAAAAAGTGAGTAACTGGCCTGGCTTTACTGTAGTTTTCTGCTGTAAGCTCTTCAGAATTACAGTGGCTCACAGAAAAACAACATTATTTCATCTGTATACATCGCAGCTGTGCTGCTCCTATTCTTTCTTCCCACTTGCATTAGTGCTGTGCCTTGACTGCAGCCAGACATTTAACCAAACCTGAACATCCAGAGTTTGCTTAAAATTCCGTGTGCTTGTGTTTGTGCGTGTGCACATGCCTTATTACATTAAACAAGGTTTTCTTTGTTATATTCATCCTGTCAGCTAGATTTATTCTTGCTTTATCTCAATGCCAATAATGTCATTACAGCCTTCTTTTGGTATTTAAACTAGAAGCCTCTGGCTGCCAGCTCTGGAGGACCAGACTCCAAACTCTCTATTTCTCTTTATAGGTCTTGTAAAAATTTTTCAGTGTTCCTCTTTACTTATGAAATCTTCCCTTCTAATCTCAGCTGGGCTTCAAAAAAAATTATATGAAAACAAAGGGAGACTTCAGCACAATGACAGTAATGAAAGTCACGGTACAATCACAAGAACTGTCACTACCGCGATAGGTCATTCCTGTAAGTCTTATTACATGGTACAAGAAATCAGCAAGTGATTAAGTGTCCAATTTAAAATAAATGTCTTTTTGCTGAATGCCTAAATGCCCAGGGCAAAGTATGTGTAGATATCCAATAACGATAAATTCATATATTTTTATTCTAGTCAAATATAAGCAAAAAATTAATAAAGACAAATATAAAAATGAGGCTATCTGCCAGAATAACTCCAATCAAAGAAATAGTTCTCCTGGCAGTCTTTCCATTATCTATTTCCCTCATTTTCTGCATTCATCTCCCAGTGATTTAATGCAAAATACAGTGACCTTATTCTCCTGAGTGTAGGTACCAACTACATGAGTCACTGACCTGCATTAGCAGTGAAACATTAATACCGTTTCATGGAGTTATCTTGATTTAGAAATCAGCATCAGGAAACAACCTCGTCCTGCAGGACTCAACTAAAATGCATGAAGGTGATGTACTGCAAGAATGTGATGAAGCAATATATTCTGTTTTCCTTGGATAAATAGAAACTAAACAAAAAATGATGTGTAGTTCCTGTATCCCTTCTACACAGAAATCAGCATTGCTGTGTGTTCATTAATTATTAGTGCAACATTAATTTGTACAACAGCACACAAAAAATAAGTAGGAAGGCAATACCCCTCCCCTGAGCACCCAGCCACTGCCTGTGCCTTGCAGAAGCAATAAAGGAGACGAAAAAAAAAAAAAAAACAAGAAAAAAAAAAACCAAGAAAAAATTAATATCTCCCATCTTCATGAAAGAGAAGGCTCACAAAAAGGTGTTTGGGGTTGCTGCTCCCAGCTTGAAAGCAAGGAATAATTAATTCAACCATTACATAGCCAAACGAGGTGCTCTCAGTGGGATGGTTCTTCCCTTCTCACACAGGGCAGAGGAAACGCACTGCTCCACAGAGCAAGAAGCAAGAAAGCAAGCGTACGACCTGGAAAGGCGCAGCCCCCAGTGGAGGGAGCAGGGATTCGGCCTGAACACAGGCTGCAGAATCAGGCCTCCAGCTGTGATAGCTTGATGTTGATCACCCTTTACTTTTAGTTTTGATTTTTCTGTTTTCATTTGGTTTGCTTTTGTTTTTAAAACCAGAAAAGTCAGATTGGCTTTTTCTAAAACAGCCATTTACAAAGAGGTTTCATAAATTAAGAAACTCAAAAAATGAGAAGTATCACTTTAACATAAAAGTAATGACTGAAGACAAGTGCCTTGGAGAATCCAGACATGGTTACAGGTACATTTACTCTACTCTGCAAAAAACACACTCGCTTGTCATCACCTCAGCCCCACGCAGAGTGCTTGTGATAAGCACAGGGCTTCTTACAGATAAAGTATATTCCAGGCACCTCTGAGTCAGAAACTTGACTTAAACCACTGCCTACACCTACCAGCGTATTAGTGTTGAGGTAGGAGTTATTCAGCAACTACAGAAAAACAGCTATCAGTAAAAATATTTAGAGTGAAAGTATTTCATCAGTATGACTTTCTTCCCTATTACTTTTAAAGCCAAATTTCTTTTGTCTTTTTAAAAATTATGAAGGAAAATAAAAATTTCTCATACATAAAAATCTGGGGGGAAAATAAATAAATAAAAGGATGGGAGGGTGGTAAAGATGACAGAGCCAGACCCTTTCCAGTGGTATTCACTGAAAAGGCAAGAGACAATAGCATAAATTTAAACATAAGAAAACAACTCTGTAACTGTGAGGGAGGTCAAACTCAGGAACAGGCTGCCCAGAGAAGCTGTGGAGTCTCTATCCCAAGACATTCAAAACCCACTGGATATGGCCCTTGCTGAGTCTGCTCTGAGCAGGGGGTTGGAGCAGACCCCGGAGGCCCCTTCCAGCCTCAGCAGCTCCATGCAATTCCATGAAAAACCTCAAGCATTTCTAAGAGATTTTATTCCCAGGTATAGCAGATCAAGGGCAAAAAGTTCAAATAGCTGCTGATGTGGCATATTCATCTATAGCCTAAAGAATTTGTTCATGTTAAATACTGGCAACAGTTTCTACTAGGGTGTGAACAGCAAAGCTCTTGTGAATTTTAGAGCTCATGGATCACACAAGCAAGGTCAGGCCTTGACTTTTCTGGTTCAGGTTTTTCTAAGGCCTACTCTACCTTGGATTTTGTGCTAAAACAAGCATTATAGCTAATCTAACAGAATAATTATACCTAGAAAATCATTATTCTATTCAACATTACAACAGGTTTGCAGTAAAGCTACAAAATAAAAATTTTAACATTTCCACATGGTGCTTAATTTCAGTATTTTTCATAGCAACATCACTACACCACCTTAGATATCAAACTATACCAGCATAATTTAAATACTGTGGGACAAGGATGAAAGGGATTCTTTTCATGCCAAATCAGAATAACTCAAAAGTCTCTTCCCCAGTGTGATTCTGCAGTTGAATCAGCATAAAGGATTGCCTAGTTTGTTTCCGAGCATAAGAATGAAGATATAAGGAAATACACAAAACACAGCCAATATACCCAGTGCAATCAGTTAACCTGTGCACACACAATGCGGAGAAACAAGGCAAGGACATGCTGCTTCACCCCAGGAGACACCAGTCCAGACCCACCTGGTGCCAGTTCAGATCAGCAGCTGCTGCTCGGGGCCTGGCACTCTGCGGATCTGGGCTGCAAGGGAAAGCAATGAACCCCTCCAGCGAGCGCTAATGCAGTCCTGTCCCTGGTAAACTGTACGTATGACCTCCTTTGTCACCGTAAACAGCCGTTGCACACCACCACTATACAAACGAGTCCGACTATTCTATTTACATTACAACGCGAGAAGAACGAAAGGGAGATGGCTCATTGGACACATCCAGGAAGAGCTGTTTTCAAGGAAAAGTGATTAGCAAAACTACCCTTAGGCAAACCCTTCAGTGTTTACAGTTGATACTCACATAACCAGATCAAAATGTAGCGTGAATACACATAATATTGTATATAAACAGATATTGGGCCTAGTTTTTGCTGGCATTTGTGCAGCTGTTTGTAAATGCAAAATCCACTTTGGATAACTGAAAAATTAACAAATACATAAAATTATATTTATAGACATGAAGCAAGGCAAAAATACAGTGCTAAAGCTCCTCTGTACATGCTTTTCCATACTTACTGCTCAATATCCCTTTATCTTTGCTTGCAATACCTTTACTGTATCATTGGCTGATGTCATTTATACCTGATGAATTATTAATAGTTTGTTGGTAAATACACACATGCAAAGCTGAAACTATTAAATTGATTAAACACAATCCAAAACAGTCTGTAATTCTTTGGCCTTTTATACACAGCACTGCTTTTTCTGTCATTTTTGCTTTAAGCACAATTTGGATTTCAGAAATAACTGGGCATTGTCAGAGCCAAGACATCAATTCCTGAAAATCCTTTCGGGTAAAACAACGGAAACAAATGTGTCATGAACACTGGGTTTCGCAAAACTCGTTTTCCTATTGACTTTTTTTATCTTGGCTTGAATTTCTAGTGCCTAATAAAATGAAAAATCAGATGAAAGATTTCAGGAAAATGGATTAAAAACAAATGTTAATCAAAATAAGTTATTGTAAACAGAATTATATCCATGGTGCTCTCTTGGATAATATCCAGGACATATTTTATCTACTGAAAAACCTATACATACTGATCAGTGACTTCTATTGTATTTTAATAAAAGTGCAAAATAGTCTTCTCAAAAGGAGCATACCTAAATCCCATTTTGCAGACAATTTAACACTCTTGAAGACAACTGAAATGGTCCTATTTAAAGAAAATACAATTAATTTTTGGCAACTTCTTAATATGACATGATTTCTATGCAGAAATTCAGCTAGAAGCCTAGACGATATGTTTGAAAACAGAAAGTCAGTTTTAGCATGGCAGTTTTTGGAAAGTAAGGTAAGTTTGTGTTTGACCAAATTAGTATGCATCATTTTTGCTTTCTACTGCCCTTTTCTTGCAAGATCTAAAACCCCCCAACAGCCTAAAAAACCTCACCAGTTCTTTTGAATCTAACCAGATCTAGATATTTCATTGACAGCACAGAAATACCTAGGAAGAAGAATACAACCTTTCTCCATGCTAATAGTGCCCTCCCAGGTTAGGTAAGGAAATCTAATACAGAGCTGACTTGTTACAGAAAGTTGGTTAAGATTTGGCCAATTTAACATGATGCCTAGAAATTTATAGGCTGTCAGCTACCGTAATCATGGACAACAGGGGGCAAGGAAACCAGGCGCTGCACAGCTGCGTTGTTGCTCCCTGTCTTCAAGGATGGGAAGGAGGGACAAAGTGGCAGCAGCAAACCTGGCCCTCTGAGGCTAAAGCCTCTTCAAAGTTTGAGCTTTCTGTACCTCACCTTGATGATCCCAGAGGAAACGTCGTAGAGACAGGTTGGTTTGCCCACCCTCCTGTATTTCTTGCCCTCTTTTTGCATGATCTTGGCTGAACTTCAATGCTTTGCCACCCTTCAGTGTGTAAAGTTTGATTTCAGCCTCGCTGTGCTCTGCAGAGAAACCCATCCAGAAGATGGGTAAGACTTTGACAAGGCAATCCCATATTGCACAACTCAGGTAGCAGACAAGTGGTTAATAACAGACTGATTAATTAATTTTGGTTTGTCTCTAGCGAAACAGCAGGTTAAGCTCTAGTTTCTGCTTAACTTAATCAGGTGCAGCATATGCACTATCGCATATGTTGGCAGTTGCCGATTCTGTCCACAACGTTGTTGAACTAGCAGTAATTTACTCACAGCTTTTCCACTTAATTAAATAGGAAGAAGCAGGTTCCTGCTGTGCCAATCCTAAAGGCATCATGAAAAAATGAAATGGCTGCCACCCTACAGTGACACCCTATGTATTGTGCTTACTCCAGTGCACTGTCGAGAGCTGATATGTATGTATAGATACACTTTTTAGTTCACTAGCTACATTGTCAGAGGCAAATGAACTGGTTTTTTACAGTTCATCTCTTTCCGTTTTGTGCATTTGAAATGGATTTATTTATCTATCCGGTGGCCAAATATGCAACATATTTACTACAGATGGCCCCCCATATGGAATTCAAAATTAAAATCCCACTGATTTTGATATAATTTAATTTGCTATAGAGATCCAGTTCCTCAGCTGGTCAAATTGGCAGAGCTTCATCATAGTCACTCCCCCCAACTTCCAGCTCCAGAGAATCACCCCCCAGCTCCACTCCTAGAGGAAAACCTCTATAAAAGGCTGATCAGCTCCAAATTTGGAGAGGAGAATAAGAGAAACTTCAAAATATAGATCTAAACCTGGTTCCAGATTCTGTTGCCCAGACTGATGTCAGGCTCTTACACAAATCTGTCCATTCACACACACTGGTCTCAAGGCTTCACAGAGCAAGGGGCAGAAGCTGAAAGAATCAGCCCTTATCAAACAAATACAAACTCTGGGAAAGTACATGCTAGGTTTCAAACTGCCTCTCTGCCCCTTTTTATACATAAGCACAGTGCCTCGGTGGCAGAAGGGCTCTGAAAAATACATTTAACTACAGAAGAGAGCACTGCATTGATGAACTGAGAGTCAGTAAAGCTATCCAAGTACCTCACCAGGGTCGCTCCATCCTGTAAAAAGTCTTTATATGATCATGCACCCTGGATCCCACAATAAGCACACCCACAAAATCAAACAGTCCAGGAATCAAGACTTTCAAAGTAAATTCATATTTCAGGCATCTCCCTGCTGCTACTCACCCATCTGCAGATAAAGACTTCAGAAGGAGCTGCCAACTGGGCAAATAATTTACTGCTGGATCAGGCATTTTACCCAGGCTTTTGTTGAATCTCAGATGTACCAAACCCAACAGCCTTCCTCCCAAGATTCAGTTTCCTCCTTGTGCTGTGCTTGGTGGGAGCAGATTGCTATATGCCACACCTGCTAAGGCTTCAGAAGCCCAGCACAGGTGTAACCAACCCAGTGGTGTAGCAGCCTGGAGAAAATAAATCAGAAATACTAATCATAGAATCATAGAAGGTTTCAGGTTGGAAGGGACCCCTAGAGGTCATCTAGTCCAACCCCCCTGCAGTGAGCAGGGACACCGTTAACTAGATCATCAACTAATGCTCATCTTTCTAGCCTGGTTGGAGAACATTCCTTAGGATTTCAAGAAAAGGTACAGTTTTCAACTTTTGTGCTCAAATTGAAAGATTTTTTAAAAAAAAAAAACCTTACAAAAGTATTCATACTGCTCAGTGATGTTAAGTAGGTGGTTACAATAAGTAAATAAATAAATGGATGCTTCACATCACCTCAAGATGCCTTTTTCAGTTGCCTAGTCTCTGTTCTCTCATTCTTGTGATATCTTAATTTAAGCAACTAAGCCATAGCTTTTTCAGCTGTCGAAGACATTTCTCCCATTAAGAAAAGGGAGCAAGCTTATCCACTCCCACTCCTAAAATTCTAGATGTACAGCAGAAAGAGACACCCCCCCCAAAATCAGCATCAGCTCAGGTGTCTCAAATATAACATACCAACTTTCAATGCAAGAGGTTTACAGCCCCATCAGTTAGAAAGTGAATTTTTCCTCACATAGCAGAGTCCTGTGGAGATCCACACAACTTTACCAACTTTACACAGAACAGGCAGAGATGCATCACCGCGGGGTGGTCATGACATGTCCAACACTTACTTCATGTAAAAACTTAAGCATCACATTCCCATCGAACCTTTCATTCCTATGCTTTACATAACATCCCTGCTAGACCCAGGAATTACGTTATGCCCAGTTCTGCAATGACTTATGTGGGCTTGATTTGACAAACCCTTCGCATTTTACCTGAGAAAAAGTAACTATTTGCAGTGAACAAAATTGAGTATGTAAACAAGCCTGTTCAGGAGGAAGGCTCTAGTTTCCACTACAGCCTAAAATGTCACCTTACAGGTGACTCTCCTGTTTAAAAAGAGAAGAAATTAAAAAAAAAAAAGACTTTTTAATCACTCTCATATTTTCTGTGCATTGGTAGAAAATAGCATTGACCTCCTTTTTCTCTTAATCACTCACCTCTGGATTTAACAAATGTTAGGGGAAAGGGGCAGGAGGAGAAGAGGACAAAGCCTGAAGGTTGCAACTCAGTTTGGTAGCAGTTAAGACATATCTTACAGTACTTTGGAAATCTGCCAGCTCTAAGCAGAATCCAGTTGGTGTGGGATGAAGGGATGCTGGCAACCAATCAATACAGCGAATCTTACAGAATAACATCTCTTCCCATCAGTGACAACTAAAATCTGTTATCTGGCTGCTACTATTGCTGATAAAGGAAAGATAGATATTTATTTAAAACGCCAAGCTGTGATAAAAAAAAAAAAAAGCATTTGTGTTATGAGAAAATGTGTAGTTGCAAAAAGACGTCTGTTGTTAGCAAACCAACAAGCTTTTCATTTAATGATTTCCCTGCTTTCGCACAGGGCGTTGGTCTCAGAAGATGGGTACTTGCGTAACTGACTTTCAGTCAAAAAGTACTATTCCTAAATCACTTTGGTTCTTCCAACCGTTCTCGTGCAAGTAAAGTTGCTGTTGATGTTGCTCGAAGATTTGTCTATTTTCCTATGTCATGTAAAATACCTCTGATTTAGAGAGATTCATCTTTTGGGATACAGTGTCAAGTGTGAACTAAATCCCTGTTTATTCCCCCATTAGGAAAGGGAAAGAGGCTGAAGCAGGCCAAAGAAGAAGCCATAGCTGAGATAGACCACTACCGGTTACAGAGGGAGAAGGAATTTAGGAACAAGCAAACAAATGTAAGAAACCTGCATATGTTCTTTTGTAGTGTCAATTTGCTCAATGGTAAAACAAACTGCTTCAAACAGTGTTACATGGAGATTTCTGCAAACCAACGTGATCATACTGATTAAACACACAGATATCACCTATGATGTCTATATGCTTCATTTTGACTTCTTCCCCGGTTTTGAATGCATTTGTAGAAGGTATTGTGGACTTTCACCACTAAAATTATCCAGAATCTGTATTTGGTTCATGCTTGTCCTTTGAAGGCATACCTTTGAGTCCTCTTTCTTTAACCACAGACAGACGTCCTTCCTGTCTTGAAACTGGAGGTTTCAGTAAAAGCAAAGATTTTAAATCTTTCTATTTCTGTTCCACTGTAGCTGACTTTTTTGAGTGCATGCAAGAGTGCATCTTTGATGAACTGAAATCACCAAAACAGTTGGAGTTTTTCACTACATTTTCATAGTGAAAATGGTCTGGCTGATATTTTCATATCTGAATTATAGCACACTTTATACATTTATGCCATCTTGCAGTTTTCTCTAGTATTTTCATCCTCTTTTTATTTGATGATTTCCTCTTATGTTTTTGTTCTTGTTTTTTTCCCCTGCTTGTTTTGTGCAAAGGCAAGGAAACTACATGTGCAAAAGCAGCCACAAAAAAAAAACCAAAAAAACAAAAAAACAAAAAAAACCCACAAAACCAAAGAGGTCAAATAAAAACTGCTTTACAAACCTGTCATTTCTGTGACACTTCACATAAAACATTTGCCAGCAGAGACCGCAAGCAGTTTTAGAGACACACAATCTCTAACATACACTGCCAGCCCCCAGACACACTCACACAGCCAGGCCAGGTGGAATTGTCTCATACGTACTTTTTCAGATGTTTACTGACACTAAAATAAAGTAAAAACACCTCTAAAATTTGTTCACCTTTTCAGTCAAGCCAGACTTCTTGGTTTAGGTCTGAAATAGCAGAAGAGAAAAGATGTTGCTTTGGCATGAACTCAATTTTTTCATCACAAACAGAATTAAAGCAGCAGGGAAAGGCCACTGATTGTCGACTGAACATTTCACACAAGCAGGACAGAGCACATATTGCTCCTCAAATGACAGCACGTTGTACAAGATCATTGCAGTCCTCCTTCACGTTCCCTGACCCTATTATGTCGAACATTTATCTACCCAGACAAATGTCATCATTATTAACCCATGCCTGGAAGGCAGTCAGGAGTCCTAGCTAAGCGCGTGCAGAGGGAAATCTGATGACCAGTTCAGTTTACTGGCTCAGGTATTCGGACACAAGTATATTTAATTCTTTGTCACAGTCTCACTTAATGCTATTTTCTTACTTTGTGTAAGTGTATCCAAACTGGGATAAATTTTCTCATACCATCACGGTCCAGAATGAACAACAGCAGCAACAGAAAATAACGATTAATTTGAGGCTAGAGTGACAATACGCAAGGTCTTTTTTTCAATATATACAAAATTTAAGCCCAGATCTCGAACCAATTTTGCTAGTGCTCATGGTGTTTGTGCTCAGGGTCTGAGATCACAGAACTCTGGAGATGTGCAGCCTAGTTCTGAATTTTGTGGCTTCCAAGGAGATGTAACGTTGTAGCGACTTTGGAATTACACTAGCATAAAACCAGTATGAGCAAAATAAGGGACAGACCTTCAAGGTCAGCAGAAATCATAGACTAAGCAGAGCATTATCTGCATTTGGACAAGAAAAAGGTCTTCAAATTCAGAAGCAGAAAAGGGGGGGGGGTAAACGTAGAAGAGTAAGAATCATCTCAAGTTACAGTATTAGCATGAACTGGGAGAGCAGGTTCCCACTCTACAGAGACTCTTCTTAAAATTGTAATACTTTTCTTGAGATTTTTCAAAAGTATTTAGTAGCTGGATAACATGCAACCATCTGGGATCTCTAGAAAGTTATTTTCCCTGGTGGAAGAAATCAGCTTCATAAATCCGGTCTAAGCTACAATCTTTCCCTCGTGAGACCCTTACAACTTGTCTAAAAGCTAAAATAAAATGCCAGCTAAAAATAGTTGCTATAGAAAACTATAATATTTTCCTGATATTTACAATTAAGTCCTGTATTTCTTCCAACTCAGAAAGTGGTTTACATCTGGATTACGGACAAACTTCTTACTACGTTGCCAGGTACTGATAAACAGAATTGCAAAGGTGAATTGTGCAAAAGATCTTAACTCTGCTGCTTTTCCTTCTTTTAAGGAATAAGTCGGGCTGAAATCACACGGAAAATAAAGCTAATGACTCCTCCCTTGTTTCTGGTCATCCTCTAGGTATCCCACTAACATCGCAGGTTAGCTTCAGCTACTAGTCCACCATAGCAGGAACAACAAGAATATGTAACTTACTCCTTTCTTACTCTGTCAGCGTGCAAAAATGTCTTCTGCTCTCCCCTGTGGAATTCTTTAGCTGGAAACCAATTTCTCTGCCAGTATCTGAAGGACTTTTCCATAAGGGAAGAATTCAAGGGATGTTGGGGCAGTGGGGGAGGAGGGAAGAAAGTCACGGATTTGGAACGTGTGCATCTGTTTATAACATAACCTTGCTAAAATGTTCAGCGAGTCTAGATTCAATTAAATTCTAAGCGAATGTCCTGATATTAACTGTGCCAGAAGCTGTCTGGTATTTCGCCAGATAAGAAAATGTAACATTAAAAGACCTTGTCTGAGGCCTGTTGAGGGTTATACATCACTAACTGCTGAAGACATTTCAAGTACACCGAAACTGTAATTATGCATTGTCAGGAAGGCTTTCCCATATTTTGCTCCTTAGCTGCGCTCACATTCATTCTCAGTGAGGCCAAACAAAGCACACTGGTGACAGAACTTAGTTGACTAGTCATTAAAATAGAAAACAAATTAAAATGAGCGATATAAAAGACAAAACATGTACAATGTTGCTCCCACAGTGAGCTGGGAAACTTTCATTACATGGGGGGATTCCCATTGCTAATGAGCATATGAAAGAGTTCCCTTTAATCCTGTTTTTATGCGTATGGTTCAACCTAGATCACACCCTTACTGTTAGGAGGCACTATGATGTGTTTGCGTTATGTTTATGCTAGATGATGAAGAAAAGTTCAGTAAACATAGTCATGTGTAACCCTTTATTTTGCTCAGAGGACTTCTGCTTTTCAGGTAATGGGCTCCCAAGGTAACCTCTCTGCTAAAATAGAAGAGCAAACAACAGAAACCATCCGGAACCTCACTGGCAGCTACCACAAGAACTCGGAGAGCGTGATGAAAAAGCTTTTGAGCATGATATGTGACATCAACCCTGAAATTCATCCAAACTTCAGACACACAGTTTAATATCCATTGATGTGCTGGGGCAGGATGTTTGTAAAAAGTAGCCTTCTTTCTTGATAAGCATAAATATTTCCTCATTCATTGTTTCTCTGTGTGTGAGAAAAAAAGACACTAAAGCCAAAAGCACACAGCTCCACACAGGCTTTTCATGTGATGAGAATTATACAGGGTTTCACGAGCATTTGTTGGAATATTGTTTCCTGGTGGTAGCTAAGACCCTGTCATTTAGATGGGGGCAAGTCAACAGTAGCAGAATAAATGATTATTTGACACCAGCAGCTTTTCAGTGGGAGTCTTTATTCCTTTTCTCTTATAAGATGTTCTGTACTAGGATGTGGTGTTGCATAAAGTCTGTTTATCCCAATCTTTATTGTACTTCCAGTCACATATAGAATATCACAAAAACTTAAAGCATTTCTGTTTCCCTTGCGACACACAGAGTAGTCAGGTTATGGAACATATGGGAACTCTGTAGTTTTTGGTCCAAAAGAATAGGTCGAAATGTTTTCAATTATTGGATATTAACTTAAAGCAAAATAGATCTGACTTGTACAGAATTATGTTCAAAAGGCATACTTGAAGTATTGTCCTGTTGTTTAACCACACCACAAACTTCATATAGTTTTGTTAATTCTGAAAAATGAGAACAAGAGTAATCATTATTTACAAAATCGCTTTGGTTCAAGGTGCAGACTAGCACATCCGTCATTACCTATACAGTTACACCGAAAGCACGGGAATCCACGAGCTCAAACTCTACACCAGTTACACGAAATGGTACCTTAATCCACAGGTTGTTCACAGAAATCATGTCAGTTAGAGCTCATTTCTGTTACACTAAGTGACCTTGAGTAATACTTCCCTCTACAGTGGCACAGATTTCCCTTGGAATAAATTCTACTGAAGTTAGGAAAATACAATATGATCTCATGCTTCCAAGGTGAAGCCCATTAAATCTGATGGGAGGCTGATGGGAGGCACTGGTGAAGTGGGGGTCTGGCACACACCTGCCTCACGAATGCCCTAAATGCCTCGTCTCTGCTACAAAATTACACTGAATTAGAAAAGAAGCTTGAGAAATTGCAATGACTAGCAAACAACAGCCATGATTTTCAGTCCACGTAGACACGGACAAATCATTTCAATTTCACAGCAGCTAGTCATGGGCAATCTCCTGCTCCAGTGCGGTTTACACAGCTGACATGCTGTCATGTGTAAAATGACCGTAAAGCTGTAGTCAACTTAATGTCAGCAAACACGACTCCTCAAGGCTGTGCCTGGATGCTACATAATCTCCAAGCCCTGATTGTTACAGTCTCCTGTGCTTGATTATATTCTCTGGGGATGCAAAGATGCCGAGGAATGGGAAAGAGACTAGAAATCCTATTGACATCAGCTGAAAGGCTCATTTATTTTAAGAGTGCTTGGAATCAAGTTGTGATAGGCTTTGATTTACCGAGGGGCTGAAGTCCCAGCCTACGCGCACAAGCCAGGGCAGGCACCCTCCTGCGCAGCACAGGGCGCTCAGGATTGCCTCATTGCGTAGGCGCACACGCCTCCAGTTTGGGTCACAGCTGCAGTCCCAGTGTAATGCTCAACTGTGAAGCATAGATTTTCTGTGAACTTAAACAGTCACTGAGGTGGACCACGAATCTGTCACAAGAACTCACTGCAGTGTTCAGGACTGCTCCGCTTTCCCTCTCCGGGCTACCTCAGCAGCCTTTCCACCAGTTATTGTGTCTAAACATACAGAAATGTTGCAGGTTCAGCTGCAGAACTAAAGCAATGGGGTTTCCATCGCCTGCTGTCTGGGATAACAATACACACCCCTGTACGAATTGCCACAGCATGGTGGGCAGCAAACTAGAGAAGCAGTTTTCCAGGAGGCCAGCAACCCAGATTATGTGAAATAAAGCTTTGTCTTCCTGCATTGCCCTGCTTCCTTTTACGACATTCCCCCTTCCCCTCATTCTTCTGTCTGTCTGCCATCACCAACTGCTGCTCTTGCAAAGCTTCTGCCCTACTTTCAAGGCTACTTCTATCCTTCTGGTCCTAACGGCCACAAACACAGCTCTCACTGAAACCTTCTTTAAAATACATTACCCCATGAATACACCCCCCTTGACAAAAGCCCAAGCACAGGGTGGGGGACAGCAGAAGTCGCTGGCAGCGTGGGTGCGGGCTGTCTGGGGGGGACAGTGCAGCTGTGCCACCTCTCACGCAGCGACACCAGACCGCAGCCATGGCAATGACCTGCCTGTACTCTTGCTGTCACCTGTATAACCAAGATAGAGATTGGGTCTTAAGTACTCAAACTTTCTGAACGTGATTATTTTCTTGAACCATGGCCAGAATGAAGACCTACCACTCATGAAAAAGGGATTAATTCATTACGATTAGCTCTTTGATCTTGACAGATTTACATCTGAGAGCTTTGAGCACCCTGTGCATTTACGCTCTTCTACGTTCATTTCTACTTCTGGACAGGGAAAGGGTGGTTAAACCACCACTTTTAGCTGTATAGAGGTGAAGGCCAAATTAGACTTCACGCAATTTGGCAAGATATTTGGGTTTTTTTTAAATGAAGAGTGTAAAGTACCAGCTGCATCAATGGAATATTGAGGTGCCAAGAAAATGCCTGCTGAATTTACAAGTGCATGAGGTATCTTGTATGTGACATTCGCATATTCAGGATAACGGCACATAATCATTCCATGCAAAATAAAAAGAAATCATAGAAGCAAGGAGCTTTAATTTCAAAATTCTCTCAAATGCATAAAAAAGTAAAAATGTTTACTCTGTATTAGCAGTCACCTACCACAGATGATTATGAATGACTGGTTAGAACACCCTTGAGCAAAACTAGCCCTTGAGGTTTACCCACTCAGTTCAATGATGTCTGTAAGGGCCCTGACCACACGTTCCCCTGCCCCCCATGACGTGCTTCTCACCGTGACTCACATTCTCAGCGTGCCCATGGCCCTTCCCAGTCCCTAGGGAGGTGCCAGATGCTGCCCCTGCCTGCCCCACTCCCTGGCTGGGGTGGGATGGGCCCTGGCTGCCAGGTCCTGCCCTGCCATCCCCTGGGGGAGCCCCCAGCCCTCACAGCATCCTGACACACTGTTATCCAGTAGGTACCAATGCAGTTGCCAAATAAAATGGCAACATCTCACATATCACAACACAAGCGAATTTAAGAAATAGAAAGCCACATATAGATAGCATGCATGCCTTTGTAAATATTTTTTTCATAAATACCTCTGAAATCAGGGTCTTGGCAAACACCTGTCGAGCTCCTGTGAAGGTTCACATCTCTCCAGCCATGTTCTTCCCTTGGAAATGGCAGTTACCTGACCATGGCACCACTTCAGACAAAGGGGTTTTCTTCACGTCATTGGAAGCTGAACTCTGTAAGGAGCAACAATTATCCTCCCTGCCCAGTGATAGCAGTACATGGCAACAGTGATTAGCATTTCAGTATTTCAACTAGTATCTTCTAATTATCAATAAATCAGTAATCAATCAAATGAATGGAGCTGATTCAATGTCTATGTCTGATCCCATCAAAATCAATTGCAAAGCGGCCACAGTGGGAGATTAGGACTGAAAGGACAAACTTGGGGTTTCCTAGATTGGCCAAATTCTCCACTCTACAAGAGAGGGCTAACATGGCTTTTGCTGTCTGAAAAAGAAGAGCTGTATTACACAATAAATTCTAAATCCACCAATTAAAGTGCCTCAGACAACAAGTAGTGGAAAAGGTCAGACCAGTGGAAAGCACAAGAACTGTTTTATACAACTCATGAGATGGTTTGGGCTGAATTTCTCTGGCTGTTTTCCCTCAGTGCTCTCCTTTGAGTTATAATATATGAGGATGTAGTGATGTGATTCCCATTCATGAGTGATGAGGGAAGATATCTGAACTCATGCAGGTAAGATAGAATATCTTTCAAGTTTAAATAAGGCAAAATGAAACAGACATGAAGAATTAACACTATGCTCTATGTAGAGGCTTTCTACTGACTTTCCCATTATTTTCTGGAAGTCTGGAAGCCAAGGTCTGGGAAGTCAGAACCAGATGTTAATCTATTACATGAATTAACTGAAATCAGATTTCATTTCTTGTATATAGTTGTATCAATTATTTTTTCCATATTAAAATATACTAGGAAGTCCATATAATCTGTAAAACATAAGTCATTCTTGTAAAAGATCATATGCAGGGTATAAGCGTATGTGTGAAACTCCTTACAGAACAAAATATTTCAGGCCCTGACTTCAAAGGGTTTGCAGTTCAAGGACTGTGAGCAATGTCTCCTTGTAAGACGGGCCGAGATGACCTGCCGTTGCAGAGGTCAGGAACTACAGCAGGACAGGAGACAACAGGCTGCCACCACGTACAGTCACCGGAGATGCGAACCTGCAGATACCTACTTTCACAAGCAGCCTTGCCCAGAAGCATCCTTAACTGCCAACAAAGCAGGGAAGACGTCGGTGGGTAAGGACTTATTGAGCATCCCAGCCGCAAGGGGCTGCGTTGAACTTCGGGTACGTATCTAGGCAGGGTGACACTTCAGACTGAGTCTGGGGATGAAATATAAACATGTTTTTAGGCTACTGAGCATCTGCAGTGGCATTGGCTATTAGCTATACTGACAGGCAGGTTGTGCTGTCATCAATTAAAGATATAGCTATTGTGAAATAGCAACAGTTCTTAAAGAAGAAAGAACCTTTCTGCTATGGTCCACTTAATGGGACGACATTACCTCCAACTGGAATTTCTCTTAACCAAAACTGTATGAGAGTGTACTGCATCTTTTGACTATGGATTTGTTTTTCTCAAATAAGAGCGTGTAGGTTAATCAAATGTTATCTAGACATAACCCTTTTTCAGTCCCAGCCACTTGTCAGGTTCCTGCTCTAGGATGTCCTCACTGAAAGAGTAACCCATGAGAATCATACCTGCGTAGCATCTCATCGCCACCTTCGCCACTCTTCTTGCTCAGGCAAAGAACATTCCCTGACTGTCCAAAAACCGAATGGGTAGCCAGGTGCTACTGAAAATAAACATAAAGGGAGGAAGTGATACTGGGCAAAGATTTTGGGGTGACATCAGCAATTCCAGGTGTTTTGCATTTCAGGAACCCACCACAGTCATGTGCTGATGAAGTAGGAAACTTAAATTTTATGTAAAGTTATGTTTGGCTTCATGACTACAATGCATATACTTCGAAATAATTTTCTCCAGTTGGTCACAGAAGTAGAGGAAATGCCTGTTACACAATACACAAGTGTCATATATTCCTGCCAGGTTCACAGTGGCCTGTCCTTCACAGATTTGATTATTCCGCATTTTATGGTAGTATAAGGCACTTCAAACCCTAAGTCTTCCCCAAGGAATGTTAACGCTTGTTAGAAGTACATGGCCCAACCAGTATTACTACAAAACACTTGGAAAATGTTACATCAGAGTACTATTAATACACTCTATTGCACTTACAGGACATGACTGCGTGAGGAAAATCTGATGACTTGCAAGCTTATTAACTTACTGAGATTCCTCGTTGCTTTTATGAAAGATATACCACAATGGAATTACCTGACCCAGGGTGATTCCTGAAAGTCCCTCTTGCCCCAGATATCTGATTTATTTACAGGTACATCAGACTCCAATATGCCACCAAATTTCCATATCACTTTTTGAAACACAGAAATTTTGATTAGAACTGTGCTCCAAAAACTGCTAGTTTGATTCAAAACAAGCTTTCCACAAAGTATCATGCCAGAAAAATTACCTCATACTTGCTATTAAATAGGCTTTGCTTTAAGAAACACAGTATTTATAATTAAATTCATTTTAATAAACCAAATAGCATAAATATCAACATAAAACAGATCAGCAATGCCAGTATAACCTAATTAGTATAACCTCTTTATATATTTCACGTAAATATTTATTTTACAGTCCTGTGGCACTGACTTATTACAGAAAATAGACAGATAGATTAAAAACAGATATAAAATATAAATGTAATTTATCCATGCACGTGTCAGTTTGGAAAATAAAACCAGCATTTTGTGGCAGTTCTCTTTCCATTCTGACTTACTTGTGGGAAACAGCGCAAATACTGATGAGCAATCCCGTTGCTGGCAGCGGGATAAATTCATACACGTGCTTAAACTTAAGCAAAGGTGAAGTGTGGTGGCAGCTGAGAGAGCAGAAGCGAGAGCTGCCAGCAAGGACAGGCTGCCAGGGCACCGCAGGGTGCTGGAAGCTGCTCCTGCCGCGAATTCTGAGCCACATCTCTCCTCTGCACCCGGCGGCTGCCCTCTGCCTCGCACCAGCACCGCTGTTCTACCATCCCAGGAACATGCACCGTGACTTTTTAATAACCTCAGGAGTTACTTTATAACCTACTTGATAACCCTGGCTCCCCATGCATCGCAGGAGGATGTATTTTCCCTCTTACTTGTGGTTTCCCAGCTGTTAGCAGTAGTGAAGAATGTTTAATAAATGAAACAATTGTGTCTTATATCAGATTAACACTTCTTAACAACATATCTACTAATATTAGTTTCAAGGAAAAAAAACCCAAACAGCACTGTTTCCGATTAACACTTAACTGCTTTGCCTGCACGTGCTATGGGAAATGTTTCTCATGGCACCGGCTGCCAAACCTGTGCAGCGTATTTTCCCTAATGGCTTTTCCATTCAGCTCCAGAGTAAGTAAACTGACATTCAGCACTTTGCTCTTTTTTCAATCCATTTTTCTTCCATATCATTTCTTAAATACCCTTTGGAGTCACCCACAAAAGCGACACTGAGATGCTAACTTACTCCAAGATAAAGCATCTGCAGAGTCATCACAGATTTTCATAAGTACTCCAATTCCTACTAACATACACTATTTTTACTTACAGATATGTGTGTATATGAGCACAAATATACCCTGTATGTATCCATTATATTAAAAAAGTTAAAGTAATTTTCATTATTCATTCAGTTCCTGGTTTTGACCATTGTCATTTATCTACCCTGGAAAAAATAACCAAAAACTACTTTCCTACCTGTTTATGACAAATTCAAGCCTGAATCATTCATCAGTTTCCATTTAATCACTGCTAAAAGTAGCCAGTATTCACCATAAAGGGTTTTAGGCCTGACCTAGGAGAGGGCTCTCTGAAGCAACTACAGGTTTCCTGGAAATCTTCCTTCCAAACGTTTGGTTATGTAGAACTGTTGAGAGAAAAACATCTTAGACTTGATGGTCAGCTGCTGGGAAGGTCAGATGATACCAACAGAGCAGCAATCACCTCAGCTGTATGAAAGCTTCCGAGCTCTGCATCGGTGCGCATCTCTGGCACGTACTGCGCCGTGTGGTTCCATAACGTCCCAGCACCTCTGCTGCTCTGCGGATACCACGGCTCCTGTCTGAAACCAGATGCAGTGAGAAAACCACCTTGTGATGGAGGGAGTTGCTAGACTAAAGAGGCACAAGAATAAGGATGATGTGCGTGGTACCTGTTTGTGCTAGGCCTGTGTGCAGTTACTTTGACTCCCAAAATAGCCCACTGTCAACAAAACGGGCTGCAGACTACGCCAGAGAATTAAGGAGAATTTCAAAGCAGAAGCGTCTCTCAGTAAAATCAGTATTTTCTGGGAAAACTTTCCATTAAAAGTTTTTCAATAAAGCTTTAAATTGTGATGCTGTATTATTTTCAATGAGAATAAGTTTTAAAAAGAGAACTTACTCTGAAACACATTGCGATATCCCCTGGAATACTGTCTGCCTGGACAGAACAAATGGATATGGCCCTATTCAAGGCAACATGAAGATTTTTTCACAGCATTGATCTGTACCGAAATTCAGTAATTCCACAATATAGCATGGTGATTTAAAAATGTGATTCACTTGTTTGAGATGCGACTCGTTCAAGCACTAAGACCAATATTTATACTCTTTGGTGGTTAAGAAATGTCAGATTCAGAAGAAAATGTCCTATGGAGAAGCACGTGGACTTGTCAGCAAACACTGAATGCCATCATATATACTAATATGTTATTAATTGCTTTGTGGATAATAAAATCAAGTCCCTGATGTGCACTTCAGAATGAAAATATCTTCCCTCTCTTTGAAACGGTGAGCAAACTTGTAGCCTACGCACAAACATGTACCCCAGCATTCCTTAAAATCTTGTACAGCTTTTAAATTAAACTTGAGATTCATTCTCTAATACCAGGTGGAAGAATGTAAGATTAGATGTGTACTAGTTAAGGCAGCATGTAATTAAAATTCAAAGCATTAACAAAAACTGCACTATGCTGTTTATAGGTGAGATGAAGGCATAAAGTTTAATGAGCCTCTTTGTTTTCTCACCCCTCTGCGACTTGTTCCAACTCTTTTAACTATTCTTTTGCCTTGTAAACTTCAGGTCCATGAGAGGTGAAGAGCAGTTTGAAGGTGCATATAACATAACAAGCCTGTCTGAGTTTGTGTTTCACTGCCTCGCTTCCGCTCAGCTGCTCTTGCGAGAGCTGGAGTCTTGCAGAGTACTAACAGCAATCAAGTTCAGAAGTCAACCAATAAACTGGCGCTGCAGCAGTTACAAATGTTTGCAAAACGTTTGTAGGACATGCACAAGCATTTGCTGACCTTACAGACTACTGCTGGAGTTCAGACTTCAGTATGTCTATGAAAGAGCAGGGAATTGAAAGAGCCATCTTAATGGAGACCTATAAATGAAAGGAAGCACGCTCCAACAATGCGGGTTTGGAAGAGGTCCAGTTCTTGACCCAAAACCTCAGGCTAATGCCCTAAGAAAACTGCTAGACATGCAATATCCAGCTCTTCTGCAATGCAGTGGCTTTCACCAACCATTGGGGTGCCCTATATTTTTTGTGGATTTGTTCTAGTACATCCATGAGGCAGAGGAGGTCTATTTTCCAAAGATCACGCAGAGGTGCTGCTGTGACTGAAGGACTTGAAGTCATCTCTCCATAGTTCTAGATACTGAATTCATCTCCCTTTCACAGGATCCTTGCTCAAATTAAACATATCTACCATGCCAAGCGAGGGTAGATGCTAGAGTAATTGGTTTGCTGGTTAGTCTCCTTCTCGTAGCCACTACTGTCATTGGGAAGAATGAAAAAAACAAAACCACAAAACCCCTAAAAACATTCCTGGCCTCTTACTTTCATCAGGCCAACATTTTCTCTCACACCAAATGTAACCTGCTTTTCTTTACTTCTGTGTATCCTAATTTATTTCCACCATAGCCTCCTTAATTTCTACTTACTTTATGGATCCAGCTTCCATTATTCTCCAATTACTTTTCAAAACAGCATCTTCATGCTTTCTCCTTCTCTAACAGGAATTCCTCATAGACACACACCACATGGCTTCATTTTCCTCCTCTAGACTCCTCATAAGAAGCTTTATTTTGTCACAAATCCTACCAAAAGAGCATGACAACCATAAAACAAATTGTGTTACAAGACTGAGTATCATATTACCCAATAATGTCTCATAATTTATTTGTTTTCTCATATGCCTATTCATCTGCTGTCACGTTGTGCTACAAACTCCTGGAGACGGCAACCATCCTTCCCTCCAATCTCAGCCCAGAGTCCAACCCTCAGTGCAGTCCTGGTCCATGACTGCGGTGTCCAGTAGTTACCAAACACAAACTATTACTATTAAACAACAGAGACTGAGGTTCTGTTTTGCTGAGCCCTACACAAACTGAGGAACAGCAATCCCTGCCTCAAGCTGGTTTGCAAGCCTGCTGCACAAGTTTGGGCTCCGATGAATACATTCAGAGCATTGCCCACTACTCCACATGTGAATCTGACTTCCCTGAAGTATCATGCAACAGTTGTTTACAACCTGCTTACCAAATTGCTTATGACTTGAACAAAATGTTTGCTAAAATCAGCTTAGCCTGCAAAGGGGAGCACAGGCTGAACTAGGGCATTAGCCTTTCTAAACGAGCAGCAGTGGGTAATTCTGACCCGTCCCTCTTACATTTGGTAGAAAGCAAAAATATTCCTTGTGTTTATCCCTAGGGTGGGATTAAAAAGGCACATTATAAACAAACAAACAAAAAAATCCCATTTGCATTGTTTTTACTGAATGACTTTAATTTAACAGGTCTGACCTGGATTAAAAATAACGACCCTCCAAATTCCAAACCTCCTTCATATAAATGCTGGCTGTCCATTTACAGTATCATTTGAGCCAATTCTTAACTTGTAGCAGGCTCCCCAGCACCTGCCATTAACAGCTTGTGCAAAGCTGAACCTGACTGTACAAGGAGAGGTGGAAACCATCAAAGTTATTTCTTAACCAACCCATGATCTGTCGTGCCTAACTAAAGCATGGCCCCCTCTAAGCATGCCACTGCTCTGCTGGTGGGCAGACTAATCTCTCAGATATTCGAAGAAGGGAAGGGTCTACTGCTTTGCCATTACTGCTGGCTAATCTTATTAAAATAACAATATCTATACAATAATTCGATGTCGGAAATAATGGGTACTGCTCTAGTTCTGCCCTCTTCTTTATTTGACTCACTATTTCAAGAGAAAGTGATCCAGTGGCCTCTAGTCCTGACCTTTATCAAGCAGTCCCGAGATATGCAGCTCAGCTTTTCTAATCTTACCTCGACTCCTCTTCGGTGACCCCCCAGCTTACAGACTTCCCAATTACCTCAATATTCGCCGTATTCCCTAAAGCACCACTACATGGAACACTATTATCTCTTATCTATTTTATCTATTAACCTCAGGAACACCGGCAGGCTATTATGGGCAATCACTGTGCTTACAGAAAAAGGACAAAAAAGGGGCCGTGCTTTAAAGGCGTATGCGGAAATTGTTTGCCATTTAGGATACATTCCGCATTTTCTTCTAAAGGAAAAAGAACCGGATATTTCAGAAGCAAAGCCAATGTATCTCAGTTAAGCCTCCCAGCTGTTTTGCATTCTGTGAAGTATTCATATATTTTTTAAAGATGTTTCTACTCGTTTGTATTTTCCCCCACACGTTTGCTGTTGCTCACTCCTCATAGAGAGTCCTTCAAAAGGCAAGAGCCACCTGGGGATGAAGATGTCCTGGATCTCTAACGCTAGCCCCATACCCTGTTTTCCAGGTCGACTGCCAGGTTCTTAGGTTGGTGATGCTGTGCATCTGCCTGGGGATGGGAAACAGACTCCTGAAGAGCAGGAGGCTTCAGGAGATATAGATAGTCCGGGAGAGAAGGAGCAGTCAGCAAAGAGACAGTAATAGCATGAGACAGTAGTTAAAGCTGGAGGAGAGATCTGCAGGAGCAAAGCTCATCCCCGTTCACGTACCCTCAGTAGAACTAGCAAATTATTTACCAATTTTTTTGTTTCTTTTCTAATCAAAACGTTTGGGGCTTTTTGAAATCTGAAATTCAGAAGTATCGTCTGCAAAGACAGCCGAGATTGGGTTTTTTCCCCCCTCTCACTGGTGGTTTGGTTGGGGTTTTTTTTTTTAAATTGCAGATTTGGCCATGTGATCAGATTGTGTAACATTGCTGATTCCAGCTAAAAGGGGAAAGAATTTGTCTGTTTCACAAACAAACTCAAAACATATCATTTTGATCTGTTGGGTTTGGTTACTGCTATTTTTTTTCAAGAAGGAATAAACCCCCATAATCTTCCAGTTTTCCAAAAAGCTCAAAATGTTTTTGAAAACCGTTTCTCATTATGAGGAGAAGAGCAGAGGCAGACAAATGCCCTGAGCACAGAGGGGAAGGAGAAATCCTTGGGGCTCTGCTGTACATTTGGGGCAAGGTTTCGAAAGCACTGTTCTTAGCCTCCTGCAGAGACAGGCACATATCCCAAAGTAGTCAGGGTGGTTTAGAGGTGCTGAGCTCTTCTGGTGAACAAAAAAAAATCCCAGGTATTTGGTGCTTTCCACTTTTAAAGCTGTTGTTTAATCGTATGATTAAATTTTATTTTGAAATAGTGCAGAACGCTATCCCCGACTAGAACTCAGTGCTAATTCCATCTCTAGACAGTAGATGGCACCATGAATTCATCAAACAGCATGGAGACCAGAAAGAAGTATGAATTTATCCCCCCAAAAAAAGGAAAATGAAAAGGGAAAAAAAATAAAAGGAGGGGTGAAAAAAGCATATACCCAACTTGACACACATCAGGAATTAAATTCGAAGGGTGTAACTTTCCTCCCATTTCACCCCTCCAAAAATAAAATCGGCTGTGGAGCATGCTGTGTTACACCCTGACGCACAAACAGCAGCTATACCTAAAATGTCCCCAGCCTTGCTCTGTCACTGACCTACATTGTCTCATGACCTCCTGTGAGATTTTAAAAAAACAAAAAAAAACAAAAAAAAAAACAAACAACCACCAGAAAAAAAACCCAACCACCAAGCAAAACAGAAACAAAAAAAAAAACCCAAACCTTTTTTTCTGTCCTCCCCTTGCTCCAAACAACGGCGTCTCTGGAGGAGAAGGCCTCCCCTGGGCTGGGAGGAGGACCCAGGAGCAACCCACCGGGGAGCTCAGAGGAGAAGCTGGCAGGCAGGGTTGCAGATCCAGCCCCAGAGGTTGAGCTGGCGTTTGGAAAGCCTCGCCTGGGGCTTCTGCTCCACGGACGAACCCCCTTCAGCTCTGACACTGCAGCATGTGCACAAATACACGCGGGGAGTCCCTGAGTCCATCCAGCTACCCACAGGCTGTTGGCAGCTTTAAGCCTGAGAGCCGGCAGGTGGAGAAGAGTTTCTGAGACTTTTTTAACTCCACCCAATTAGCAAAATTTCTACTTGGGATCCAAAGGCTGGTAAAGGCAGCCTCACCCCCTCCTTTGCCAGGGCCCTACATCCCTGATGGAGCACAGCGCGAGCCAGCAGCTCCGCGGCAGAGCCTCGCTGCCTGCAGCGTGTGCTTGCCAGGAGGCAAGCTCTGTTCAAAGGAGCAGTTCGGCGTATCTGGGTGTTTACTCTTCTCCTGGCCCAGCCACACTCATCCTAACCCGCACGGGTAGGATAACTATTTTGACAGGCGCGGAGCTGGCACCCACCCGGCACCTCTTCACGCCCACCGGGCTCCCACGGGGCTTCGCTGGCAGGTGCGAAGTGCAGAGAGAAGGCGTGTTCCTGCGCGGATGCCAAGTGATGTGCAAGATGTGCTCACCCCCAGCAAAAATCTGCTGCCTTAAATATGGGCTCTCCTTGCTCTTACATCTGAACAGTGAGTGTGAAAATCCTGCCTGTCCATCTGTTCCTTAAAGGTTTCTTTCTTTTGCTGCGTGTTAGAATTTCTCCCCAAATCCTCTTCAGCAGCACAGATCACATTAGTGACATTTATAGGTTAAGTAAATAGTATGCTGCTGACATCATCTAAGCACAGTAACAGGCACAGTTAGGTGGTCTATGGTTAGCTTTAATGCTATGGGCTTCAAGCTCCATTTATCTTGTTCTCAACAAGCGGTAATTAAAATCTGCAGTAACAGAAGTATTGCTCTGAGAAGCAATAGCTCTACCCATGCGAAGCACAAAAATTTTGCCAACAGAAGAGAGAGTTCAATCAACAGTTTCAACCACGGCACAGAAGTAAAAACTCTGACATTTAAAATTTAGAGAGGAAAGCAGCACAACAGTAAAAAGATGAGCCTACCTTGCATTGCATGGAGTCATCTCATCTCAGGCCCAAGGAGGAGATGCTGTAAATTTTTGCCACCTCAGGCTCTGCACGTCTGGTTGTTGCAAAGTGATTTTTCTTCCTGGCCATTCCTTATTATTTTCCCAGCCTGGCTAGCAGACACAACTTAGGAATTGCCAATACCATCAGCAGTGACACAATTGATTAAGTATGAGCAATACCAGCTTGGGTTTTGCATTCAGTCAGAGCTCTGTAATGGCAGCACAAGGAGCCTCGCGTGTTGAGCAAGGAGGGCTTTATGTCACTTGTCCCTAGAGCAAGGCACAAGTGAGCTTGACGGAGAAGGCAGCAAACATACTGTCAGAAGCCATATTCGCAGGGAAAAGGCAGAACAATGGAGGCTAAATGACAGTGCAGAATCAAGGAATTAAGTCATCCCCAAGGCTCAGATATTCCAGGCTTCTCTGTGACACCTGCTAGAGACACAGGGGAGGGACCTGGAGTGAGTCCCTGCAGAGGTCTTACCCCCTGTTACCAACACACTGAGGGAAAACCTGCAAAATAGGTTGTGGCTCTTCTAAAAATCATGGGCCACGCAACTTCGTGTCTGCCTGCACGCTCATTTTTCAGTCTATTTTCCAGTCTGAAATCTGGACCGGAAAACAACATTAGGATTGCTTCAAGTCCAACTGGGTTTGAGTGTTTCTCTCTGCACAGGAGCATACCTCCTGCCTGCCCTCCTGCTGCAAGTGTAGTTCACTTCCAAGTGGTTGTAATAAGAAAGGAAAATAATTGCTTGCTATAAATCGAAGGAGGTTACGTAGGCCACTTACACACTGCTAACTTGGTAATTACACCGTTCTCCCGAGGGAATGGAGGGACCCTGAACCCACACCTGCCCTTTCAACAGTGTGCCCAAATCAACACAACAGGGCACCTGGTTCCTGGGCATCTTTTCCTCTGGATGCTCTTCCAGCTTACACGGACCAGTAAAACATGTTTTGGCTGGGAAGATGGTAACGAGAGATTTAGGATTTTCACCAGAGACACACAACTTCAGCTCCAGCCCTAGTGCCAGGGAACAGTTAAGTTTTCCACAGTCAAGGAAAGAGCTTGAACAGGGAAAACTGAACCGATCAGCTCAGTCTGTAGCAGCCTGATAGCTACAGTATCCTCCCAAGCCAACATGGAGATGCCTTTGCTCAAACCTCTGGTCTGAGTCAGATGGAAAATTTAAACCTTGATATTGCCTTTCCCAAATTCGTGCTGGTAACAGTCTAAATGCTTGTGCGAGAGCGATCAGCAACACCTCAAAATCTTGGTAAATAATTTCAAAATACAGTTATAGCAAATTATTGCCTCATTATAGTGAATAAGAAATACTTACTTCTGGGGAGTAATGTTTTGAGCTGGCTGTAGGTTTAGGAAGTCCCTTGTTACTTTTGATGCAGTAACACACAGGGATGCTGGATGCACCTCGCTTTAGCTCTGTATGCCTGTTTCCAATGGTTTGCAGCCACTACCACCCTACCTTTTCAGATCATCCCTCAGGCCGGTACAAAGCTCAGAAATCTTGGGGTCTGCTCTCAGCTCTGTCAGAGACACTGTAATTTTAATCTTGAATTTTAACTTAGTTTTTCCATCTCCTGCCTGTAAAATGGGAGTGACAATAATAATTACCTAAAACTAGAAAACTAGCAGCATTCATGGGCAGCCTCTCTGCGCCCTGTTTTCCAAAGAGCTTTAGGTACAATGAATCCATTCTCCCATTTCTCCTTTTTTTTATTTAGATTAAAAACATCAGGGCAGGAAAGGTTCCAAACAATTAGTGTAGTCCTGTTGCAAATGTCCCATTGCCAAACCTCCGAGCTCACAAGGAGGTTCCTCCATACCACTGATGCTCTCCATGGATACAGGGCTGTGCCCATGTAACAGCAAGACACGAGCTTATGTTTGCATGATATCAAGGACTGTGGGGGCTTAATTAAAACCTGAGGCCTCTAACCCCACCAATACTAGAAATGATCCTTAATTGGTGCCAAAATGTCTATAGGCCATTCGCAATGTCTTTGCCAAACCAGTCTCCTGTATAACAGAAGAGTAAGGTATGAAACAAGAGCCACCACCTGCTTGGTAGTCAGTCTGAAAGGCAGCAACCTGCAACTGCTGCACTGCTCAAATAAACAAAAAAAAAAAAAAAAAGGGAGTTGACATTACACAATTCAATAGCAAGGAGAAAGCGGTCAGCAGCAATATTAACAAATTTGCAAATTCATTCGCACTTGTTATCAAATTTGGGACTGTTTCCCTATATACATTTCTCCTTGCCAAACAGGGTTTTCTATGCAATTTTCTCCCAGCTTCAAGTAGAGTAAAATCTTTTTAAAACTAGCTGCTTCAAAGGAGAAAGCTATTCTTTTCAGCATGGCTTAGGAAAATTAACATTATTTGTGCCACAGTGTATTAGTAGGATAACTTTAGGAATTTCGTTTAGCCAGAAAATACATATTTAAGCTAGCAACCCACATATATCTTTAAGATGCCCAGAGTGCATGCCTGCTGCCTCCTACAGGGCAGCCATGAGGCTGGCACCATCCTTCTGCCACCCCTTATCACAGAATGAGGTGCCTTTAGCACCAGTCTATGGTTTTCATAACCATATTCTGTGTACCTTCAGCTGGTTGTTGTTTAGACAGTTTTTATATTATTACAGAGTAGCAATGACTGCTGTTAAGCCTTAAAGAGTATTTTCACTACAAGCAGTGCTGTTCAGCCCTTACAAGTAATTCAGGGAGAATTTTATTTGACAAACATAATGAAGAAAACAAGGCCAAATTAATCAGATATGTATTGCAATTCATCCATTACCTCTGGTGATAAGCAACATGGCTCTTACACCGAACCTGCACCTCTCTCCAATTCACTGTTTAACATTACCGAGGATATTTCTTTGTGACCGGCTTTTTGCTCGCCAGACCTTCTCTCAAGAACTTACTTACATATTTTGATTTGTAGCTAGAGTCTAAAAAAGTTTTCTTTTAAGTTCTCCATCTTGAATTCCCTGCTCCAAAACGCATGGTCCCTCCTTACCTCGTGCCTCTCTTGCCACTGCAGCCACCCATGGTTTTCTGGACCTCCCCTTGCAGGACTCCACAAGGTACGGGAGGAGTGTCATCACCTGGCAGCGGATCTGAGCCTGACTGCATCTCACCAGCTGCAGAAGATGATGGAAACAAGTCCCACCAGCCTCATCAGGCTTCACATCCATCCGCTAGTAAAACAAAAATAATCTTCAAAGTGTACCTGGGCTGTGGAGCAGCCAGAGGTTTGACATATTCACAAAACTGTAGGAGCCCTACCCTAGGTTAGTACCAGAGCCTGGCGAATTCAATCTGAGAGGCACAGACATTTTCAAACTGCAGCCACAGAGCTGTGGATAATCTTCTGTCTAAATTCTGCATTTTGTTGCAAAGAAGCATTTAACTCCTCAAACGTAACATTGAGCTAATGTCAGCATGAACCAAGAGCATGCGTAATTGTGTAACAGCGATTTCAACTCAGATTTCAGAAGCTGAAAATATTGTACTAACAAAATGCATTTTATGACATAGTCCACACCTAGTTTTAGATGCCTCACAGACCGCTAATGGTTTGGGGTTTTGTTTTTGCTTGGTGGGGGTTGTTTTCTGGGTTTGGTAATATTTCATTTCCAGGAAGGTTGAAGACTGTATGCCAATATAGGCACTTGCACCATATTTCTTTAAATATGTTCCAGGAAATGCCATACTCATGAACTGCTCTGTAATGTAATCCTTCAGACTGGAGCAATTCATAAGATCCTGAGAACAAAAAAGCTTTTTCAGCAGGTATAGTTAATCAGGAAGTGAGTACATGCCACATTAGCATCCCCTGAGGGTTTCTAGTGCTCAACAAGAGTACGGCCAGTTTGTTGTTTTGCTGGGAAAGCTGACACAGGACAGACGTCCTCATTAGAGCTCCATTTTCATGTTCTCTGGAGCTTGGAGCAGAAGCTTTGCCATCTCTGCTCTGAGACCTTTGGTGGTTGTAACCCAGGATGGACTCAAAGGAAAATTCTCAACCCTACAGTCCAAAAAGTTCACAGTGTAAGAAGCAATTCACACTAAGGATAAACTGTGAAATGCATTCTTAAAAGTGTTTTATTATAATTTTTTATTCGAGCCTGCTGCTGGAGGTAGACATCTTTCTTTGACACAAAGCCCCTTGTCCCACTACCAGTGTGAGAGCTCCAGGGACAAAAGTGCAAATTGGTTTCCAAGTCTATTTTGGGAACGGATTAACAATCAGAAGAGGAAATGTGATATTCAAATCAAATGGCTAAATTTTTCAGTATTAAAGGTGATGGGGCAAGACTTGCTCTAATAGCACAAAATGAAGAACAAAATGCAAATATCCTAGCACAGAGAAGTTGCGCACGGTCCAGCACCTGCTGAAGTCACGCATTTCTGCCTGCTGACTCTGGTAGGCGATAAGGCCATGGGGGAGCTCCTGGGGGACAGAAAAGCAGGGGGGCTGGGGCTGGCAGCCCTCTCCCAGCACACCACGGGCAGCCCACGCAACATCACACGCGGCAGCGGGCGATGCACAAGGTGAGCATCGCCCTTCCTGCAGCATGCAACCCCCAGCCCACCACAACAAACTCCGGCTGCCCAACAGTCTCCAGTGGGATTATCCACCAGGGACCATTTACCCAACAACATCACATGAAGACCCCAAAAAGCAGTAGTTTAAGGGGCACGGCAGCTCTAAATATTGTGCTTTCCTTCTCCTTGCTGGAGCAGACTCAGAACAGGATCATGAATTACATCGGGCTGGCACGTAAGGCAGCAACCCTCTGAACACGGAGGCACGCACCTCTCTGGAGCCTGGCAGGCGTCAGCAGGATGCGATACAGGCGCTCAGGCTGTACCTGTGCGCTATTGCTGCGTATGGTGGGTAAGGGTGGCCCGTGCAGACACTGAAATCCATTTCAACTCAAACTGTTTTCAACAATAAGAGAACATAAATATACTGACAACATACATAAGCAAACCTATATTTCTTTACAATTAGCAGAGAAAGGTTTCTTAGTGGTTTTATTAAGCTATTTCTGATTGGTATGGTTACTTATTGTTCACTTGCAAAAGTGGAAGGCTTTTATAGCTCTTCTGCCATAGAAGCAAAACAGACGTTATCAGGAGACAACAAAACTCAACTGCAGCGAAGAGAATGGTGCCGCGCTCATTTACATGAGCAAAGGATTCAGCCTCCAAGGTCCTCTGTGTTTTCAAATTCAAATGGACACACCGCAACCTTTAGACTAAAGGAGGGTAGCCTGGTATAAAAAGTACTGAAAAAACACTGCTGGTTCAAAACCAGCTCTGCCTTTGTGTACCAGCTTTCTCGTAGACAGTATCGCTTGCATTTTTTTGGCCCTGTTCATAAAACAATGCACTCACCCATACACAACACGGCGGGTACGAAATTCAGCCACGTGCTGCTTTGAGTGCGTCTGCATTTACCGCTGCTCCAAAAATCCAAATCTAAATGTCATCGGCACTGGGGGCAAGGCAGTGCTCTGAAATGCGCGTG
Organism: Gorsachius goisagi; assembly: GCA_018403395.1. Taxonomy (NCBI): domain Eukaryota; kingdom Metazoa; phylum Chordata; class Aves; order Pelecaniformes; family Ardeidae; genus Gorsachius; species Gorsachius goisagi. The sequence continues at coordinate 34,034 of BOSO01005099.1, forward strand.
CTTATGGGAAATCTGTACTCCTCTGCTTGTCTAAGGGTTTGTCTACAGAGGGGAGATCTACAGAGGCAATTATACTGCTGTAACCGAGCACTAAACCTCTCTAGTCACACCAATGCAACTCCCTAGCACCAAAGTATTTCTTTCTAAACAGATTAAACTCCTCTGCATGCAATATAATTATTATACTTGCATAATCATAAAAGGGAATATCCCTTTGCAGACAGCTTCTAAGAAGCGAGAGGCTTTTCTGCCCTGTAAAAAGACTAGGCAGATACAAATAAAGTACCATCAGATTTTTTTCTTTCTCTGATTATCTGTATCTCTGTTAACAGCCGGCGTGTCAGGCAGCTGGGGCTAACGAAGGGGGCACAGGTTCAAGACAGCTAGTGTCTCATCTCTGGTTTTCACATGTTGAGTGACACCAGGTAAGTCACCTGTTCTTGCCTTTGAGTTTGTTGGGAAAACCAGCATCTTTTCTGACAAGTCAATAGAGGAGAAATGACAATTTAATACAGCCAGTGTCTAATTTCCCCAACTCTGATACTTTTTCTTCTTAACATTGACTAAAATAAACCGAACCATCTATTGCTCCGGTGTCCCACTTTGCCACAGTCCCCACAGAAATACAATTCCTCTGCTCAACAGATTTGGTCCCGGCACTTGCAAAAGGTTTGCACATTGAGAAACAACTATCCGAGCTCAAAACCGAGCTCTTCTGTGTGAATCTAACTGGTGTAACCCTCCAGAGACAGGTGAGGAAGAGCGAAGACCCATTTGAATACACTTCCTCTGAAGCCACAGAGGAAGGAGAAGTTCTTTGTTTCGGCCTGGTGTTTTACCTGCAACGCTGCAGAGATGCACGTGGGGACTGCCACCTCACATGTCCAAAAATAGGTCCTACAACACTATCTTGCCCTGCTAGATACACAGTAGGGTACATAGTAGGTCCACTATCTGATTTAAATTACCTTAAAGTCTATTTGCTGATAGGTCAGTGTTGGTCTAGTCTCAAAAAACACACTTGAGTATTTGGAAGACTCATAGCAAAGAGCTGTGCTGTGCCACTGCTCCAGAGCATGACAAAGCTGCTGCAGAAACCACAGCACCTCCTAGCCAGGCACAGGGTCACCCGAGCCCACATGGGTCTGGAGACCCACCCCAATACAGCATCTCCCACTCATTTACCAGCCTCTGCCATGGCTCCCCATTCCCAGCAAAGGCTTTATGCGGTCTCTGTAGGCATCAATCTGAGGTGCTTTTCCTTATGCCCTCTCTCAGGCTCCATTAGCACCAAGCTGGTGCAGCACAGCAATCTGCTGGTCTGGGATGGAACACCTTGCCCAGGGCAGAAAAGCAAAAATGTAGTCAGCCATGAGGAGAAGAAACCACTCTGGTGTGCTGCCCTCCACTTCTTCAGCACACTGTGGGCTTTCATATTTAGGGGATCAATAATGTCATGTATTCAAGGGTTGGATGATGCCTCCACTGTCAAAATGACTCGAGGCTTCCTTTGGGGTAGCTAAGTCAGAGCCTCCTTTTCTGAGGTTGATTTTCTTTGCTTGTTTAACTGACAGGTGGGAGCTAGGGACAATCTGCCTTCTTAATTTCAGGTGCCTGCTAGCACACAGGGATGCGGGCACAGCCGATGGAGACTCCAGCAGGCACCCAGACCCAGCGAGAAGCAGCAGAGCCAGCACCCTTGCCCCCCCATGGCACCCACAAGGCATGCCAGGCAGGGAACTCCACAGGGGGGACAGGTCAGCCTGACATCAAAACCACGTCTCCCCCATGCTGGGGGGTACCATGCCACAATGCAAAGGCCCCATCAAGAGCACAGCTGCCCTGTGCCCCTCCACTTCGGGTCTGGACCCTGCGTGATGCCCTACATTGACTACACACTGCATCCTGCCCGTGTTTCACACAAGTCCCATCACGCAGGAAGCATTTCGGAGGCAAAAAGTCACAAGCAACGTGAAGGCTAAACAGATAACAGCTTGACATAAATGAGAAAAGACGGTACCCTTTCAAACTCAACCTGCAAATAAGTGAAAAAAGCCAGTGCTCCCAAGACAACAGTCCGAGATGATTCAGATTAAAAGCCAGCGATGTGCCATTATACTCCTGAGCACACCTTGGGATATAAATTTTTCCCCTAGTATTTTTGAATAACAAAGTGTAAATCATGTGAAAAGGTATCTGTGTCCTTCTCCACCCAACTGGCACAGGCCTCGGTCAGGAGGCTAAAAGAGATGACGCGTCCTGCGAAATGCCAGCGAGAAATGAAACGTGGTGAACGTGCCAATGCGTCCCATTAGAAAGAATGGAGCAAGGCGGAAACATGCTGGCACACAGTCCTTCAGGTCAGCGTCACTGTTCTCCCGATATAATATGATCTGGGAAGTGTGAGATTTCAACTGCCATCACAATCTTTCAGGAACATGAAACTACAGACCGGTTGTTTTTTTCTCATAACATGGAAAATTTCCATCCATACTGTTCTTCACAAAGCAGTAAGAACGAAAAAAATGGGAACATCTTACACAGGAACTGTTTTGGTTTAATAAACAGGAGAAACATAAAGATAGCACTTGCATGCTACCCATCTAACACTTAGTCTTGCACACTGAAATGTTTGCATGAAGTTCTGGACTCACTGGCATTTGGGTCAGTTTTATCCATTGAGAATAGGTGGGAGCGTTACATGTAAGAGAAAAGGGATTTCAAGCTTAACACATCAGTGAAGATAACACTTGGACACTTCCTGCATTATCAAGTCTTCTCATTTTAACACAAAAGTCATCAGTATCCTGAAATGCTTAAGTTAGCATCTCTCTCAAATATTCACAGCTTAATAAAGTATAGCTGTCGTAGGCTTGCAAGCATTCACTTTACATAGTCAAATGATCAATTCAGGATCATGCACGTACTAAAATGCACACACACTTATCTGATAAACATAAAAAAAAATCCGTATTTCGTCTATTAGCTGATAGACACATTTAAAAATCAGTATTCTTTTTTTGCAGAGTATCTAAATGCATGACTTGCATATGGGTCGCATCACAATTTAAGGGCCAAGGTAACTGTTCAGCTTCACACCTGTGAACGAGACTGCTCCTATTTGCTAAACAAACAAATATGAAACTCTTTGAAGGCATGGAGAATATTTTGAGACGTTAAACTACAATGGGAAAAGAGACTGCACAAGCAATCAAAGAGATGACAAAGACATGTTAGATCAGCATGACACAGCTATCTCACTTTTGGGGTACTTTTCTTAAAAGCACTAGATGTTCAGGAGATGCTGAATATTTACCTTCAGAGAAAAATCAAGCCCATCTAAAGGTGCCAGACAAGAAGGCTGCCCTTGTGATTGAATGCTTGGGCTTCACTTCTCCTGCACCAAGAGGTGTTCTGCCTCACCTCAGCAAACCTGTAAAATACTACGACGGAAGGTGCATTATTGCAGGGCACGTGGGTATCACAGCACCGGGAGTCAGACAAATATCTGGAAGAGAGTCATCAACTGCAGCATCAACACTAGTTTCCTTTAGGGTTTTTCTTCAGTTTGTTTTAAATTTGGTGCTTCCTTAATTTTTAATCTCTTGCTTGGAACCCAAGCACTGAACAGTGAGTGGCATGGGTCATCCAGGGCAGCATCTTGAGCACCATTGCTACAAGTGGCTCTTCCAGGCAACAAGAAAAGTAAGAGACAAAGGGCATTGTGCACTTTTTAGGCACAGGTTGTCAGTGAAGTTGCTACACATGACACCTTTTTGGTATGGGCACTCGTTTCTAGGAAACACTTTGGTAAACAACTTTGAAGTCAAAATGAAAAATTACAGCCCGAGTGCTTTTTTTTTTTTCCTTTTATCCACCGTACCTTCATGACTGTACTAGTCCATTTAAATGGCAAAGCAGCGCTGAATGCAAACAGCCTCCTTCTGCAGGCTGTCTCCACAGTTCAATTACCAGTGCTTTAACAGTGCTAATTAGCATTCCTCAGAGCTAGATCTCTTTGAGTGACAGGTAACCATGGAGAGTCACAATCCTGTAGGTGATCAGCAAGAGTCTGACTTCTCTTTTTAATTAAAAATTAGAAATGCCTTAAACAAAAATAATAATTCACTGATTTATGCTATTATCCCAGGGTTGCCAAGCTGGTGAGAATAACATCAGCGTTGTAAAAATGAAACAATTTTTAAATGAATAGACTAGGGCGATAGAAAGGAGAGCAGGTTTATTATCTGTAACAAGAGAATGTACTCTTAATGATGGTACAAAATAGTAGACACTCCTCCAGAGAGTTGGCATGGAGACCAAAAATAGGACACTTTTCCGAATGTGGGATGGGATTGCCCCAATTTATTTTAGTTTTTAATAAAATAGATAGATAAATACTAAGTCTGTTGCACAAATAGAAATGTCATAGGGATATCATTTCAGTAAAATTTAGCCATGAGTTATATTGAGAGATAATATTGCATCTGGTCCAAGTGAGAGCCAAGATTGGAAATTGAATCAGCCAGATAATCAATTAGTGAAAACTGTTTTCAACGTAACTATGCCATTTCCCGCCAGCTAATGACCTAGTTCTCTTTCCAGAAATGGACTCCAGCAGAAAAAAATTCAGAGTCATATTTTTGAAGACTGCAGTGGGTCCAAATCTGCAGTGTTGACCCAACCTAATCTGAATATTACTCATCAACAAATAATGATGAAAATTTTTAAGCTGAGCTTGCCAAAGATGGGGGAAGGATATATGCATATTTGTAATTATGAAATATTTTCCAAGACCAAGTCATCTCAAAGCAAACTCATTACTTACTTGTAGATTCTACCAACAATGATTGCATATAAGACAATAAAAGGAAACGGATGAATGAGCAAAAATTATTCTAATAATAATGACCACAATTCAGAACTCTAACCATTGTTCACAGGTAAAATCACGTCTGTTAATTGTGAAGCATCAAATAGCTGTTCAACGAGGAGTTTTTTTTTTAAACCTTCCCCATATAATTTCTTTTCTACACGCAAAAAAAATAACATCGTAAAATCTCTGCTATAGAGGTATTTACACCTTTAAGAGAGTATTCATGTTGGTAAAATGTAACTCTAAATGGGAAGGAAGGAACTAAAGGTAATTGCATCCCTATCAAAATTTCTGTCAGATTGACTAGTACTATTTCCTTTTAAAATCGGAATGGTAACCAAACAAGTTAATCTCCACAAATGTGGGAAGGAACACTTTCCTAAAAATACAAGTAAAAAAACACAGTTAGTTTTCCATCTTACCAATTATAAATGTGCAGTAGGCACTAGTAACATAAATACCTAATTTTCAGCTCATTTATTAAAGATCTTAAGCTTACCAATGGATAACAAAGTATCTATCTATAGTTGTCAGGACAGGGAAATAGCCAGGGCTAAACACAGTTTTATTAAAGTTATAATACAGTCAGATAAAGAAAAAAAAATAAGACAAAACATGTCTCTGAGTCTAATATTATCTGTGGTTTTCTCCATATTTACAAAAATATCAATCACTGATATATTTTTAACTCCACCAAATGCTCTGAAATTTTTATTTTGGAAGAAGAAATTTTACAAGCAGATGAATCGGGGAACTGGCTTTGTGCCGTCAAGAGACCTAAAGAATTACCCAGCCCTGCGAGCTCTCCTCCAAAGAGGAAACCTCAGCAGAGCTGGTAGCACCAAGCTGACTCAGTTTCAGTCAACCCTGATGATTCCCAATAAATTCAGTTTGACTCCTTACCATTTTTACACACACATATGCACGGCTCCACATTTTTAGGTCTTGTAATCTTCTTCTTACCCTCGCATTTCAAGGAAATAATAAAACAAGATTAATAATAGAGCTATTTTGTTCCAAATTCAGTCTGCTTATGCATCCATGGTCATGCAAATACTGCAAATTTTAGTCACTAGCATCGACAGAAAATTCTTAATAAAAGACAATTAATTGGTGGAAAATAAGCCTCAGAATAAAGGCAGCTTGCTTTTGAGACCAGTTTCTTCAGCTTGTTTTTAAAGCTGTTCTGCTTTCCTTAATCTCTGCTGCAATGTAAGGGGAGCAAGCAAGGGGAAAGAGCCGGCTTACCCAGGAGTGGGGTGGGAAAATAAACCCACCACTCTGGGGAAAAACTGCTCTTGTCCTTGCCCTTGGAAAGAAACTCTCTCTCTTATGCATCTGCCAAACTATCACCTACTTAAACAGAAAGTAGATTTAAGCAACTACAAAAATCACAAAGATTCCTGTCTGTAAGTTCCAAATTTAAAGAGTTATCAGAAAGTGCACATAGTTTTGATTAGAAATAATCATCTTCTCAAATGCTAAAAAATTAAAAAAAAAAGTGTTTAGTTCAGAGTTATTTTAATTAAAAACACAGACAATTAAACCTTTTATAGTATTACTGTGCTGTTTAACAGTTTATATCCTGCTTGCTTCACTGGCCTAAATAATCACATCCTGGCAAGTTTAGGGTTTTGAAGATTAATTATCCTATCCAAAGATGATTCATTTGCCTCATGAACACTTTCCCTTCATGTTGGTAAACTGATATCAACATGCTTATATCCTACTAGTAGGCTATCATCCAGTCTTTGCAGCACCCAATCCCATTTGAAAGATGAAACAAGCTCTCTGCTAATTCTTAGCTGAGGGATGAAGTTCACTGACAAAGGAAGCTGATAAATTCCCACAAAAACAGCTATGAGAATTGCTCAGCAAGGTCTCCCGATACGATAGCCTCTGTGCCTTGCCCTGGGACTGTGGAGCTGGAAGGGTTGCTAGCTGGAATCTCTCAGTTTCTTTTGCAAAATCTTTGACAAAATCTTGATCGTTCTCATCCTTCCCAAAATCAATGCAAGCAATCAGATTGCCTTCAGTAGGACTTGTACCAAGACTTAAATGTGCTCCTGTTACCGATTCTGTGATTGATTCTAGTGGATATTTTGGCACTAGTAAATATTTACAAAATTTCAGAATTTTATATTAGCTAGTCTTTCTCTTTCTGCCTGGCTGTGAAAACTGAGTGGCATTTTTCTGAAACCATGCTCTGCTTCTCTTCTTTCAACTCTTGCCTCAGTCATCTTAAAAACAAAAATAAACTCAATCCTGTCCAGTCTTTCCATTAGTCTATTTGTAGATAGGCATCATAGGGTAATACAAACAATATTTCCTTTTTTTTTTTTTAAGGGGTCTCTAACTCTTCACCAGCCTTTGACTGTGGAGATAGCTCCCAAAAGCAGGAGTCTTCACAGGTGGTGATTTAACACGCTGTCTCTGTCCCTGCTGTGATAATCTCATCTTGCTTTCGTCATTTCTTAACATTTTGAAATGTTTACAATTTGATACAACCCATTTTCTGAATACCATTTCTGATGTTATTGTTATGATAACATGCTATAAATCTGCTGTTTAGAAGTCCTCCGGGTGACTGAATAATTATATAGCTGAAAACACTTCCTTCAAGATAAGAAGCAAAATGTACTGAAAATATACATTTTAAAAATAAAAATTGCTCTATTGAAAAACAGGGCATGACAAGAAACCCTATCTGATAGGAAGTTACATGGCAAGTCTGTAATTTACTACTGAATTACACAATGAATATAATTTTATAATACAAGACGCATGCCACAAAGCTCAAGCTGGACAGAGTTCTCACCCCTCTCCAGGGTTAAGGATCGCCCCGGGAGGTGGGCAAGCTGGACCCCGCCGCCAGCGTGCTGCAATCACAGCGCGCCGCAAGCACGGCACGCAGGGCACCAGTGCCTCCAGCCGACGTGCTGTCCTCCTGCGGCTGACTACGGCACACCGGGAGATAATCAGCAGAGACTGCTCCGCAATATGTTCATGTTCAAAGTATTACAAACTGGCACCTATACACAATCCCTAGAGGCTCTGCGCTGAGCCACGTATGAGGACCGTCATCTTATCTTAATCTAAATTACACTCTACTGTGTTTCCATCAACTCCAGAAGAGCCGTCAGGTGTATCCTGCAGCCTGAGCTCAGGAGCAGGTATACTGTAAGCGGTGAATCTACCTTGCTCCTGGCTCACACGCAACATAAGAGGCCAAAAGTTGAGTGTGGCACTCACTGTTATTTGTTCTCCTATTATATTTTGTCTCAAGGTCCATTTTTGAGTCATTTTATAAAGATGGCTCACACAGGAGTAGCGTTGTTTACACATGGCTAAATTTTTTTTAAACACTCATGGCACAAGGAAAGAGAACAGGCAAGTCAGACATTCGAGAAAATAACTTTTGCATCTCTTCTTTTAAAAGAAGTTGTTGGAAAAGCTGCTGGTAGTTGCAGAAGCCCTGCCTAGTTTGGCTATTCCTTTCAGACTTGGTGTCAAAATGGGAAATTTCAGTGCAGTCCAACACAAACGCTGCATCCTGAGTTTCCCAGGAACAGAATAGGAATTGGTAACTAATGAAAGCGCGCTATACTTTTTCCTTTGGCAGCAAAGAGGCTGAAACATATCTGAAAGCCCAGAAAAAGTAGGATGCATCTTTTTATTCCAAACAAGCAGAATTACTTGCAAAGAAAGAAGACAGCATCACAAGTTCATACACTGAGTTTAAAATGTATGTATGCAGGTAGCTGTGCACATGCTACAGGAATTTCAAATGCATAAGGGCTAAATCTAACTTTCAGTGATGTTAAAAAGCTGTTTGCTACTTATTTCGGTGGGCCATAAGCGATTTTATATTCACTGGAATGGGACAGAATGTATTTCTCTTAGGTACAGCAAACTGAGTATCTTGCAATGAAAGGATGCATTGTTTTGTTCTAACTAAAGAGAAATAGTTGATGAGTGAATAAGAGCATGATCTGAAGCCTATTGAAATCAATGGAAAGATTCCCATTGACTTCTCCAGGCTTTGGATCAAGCCTCAAAAGAGCAGCTATTTCTCTCTGATACAGCAAGGAATCAATTCCCTCTCCCAGCGGTACTCTAAATAATTCAATATTTTCTCTCAGATCATTTCCTAAGAAAAATGATGAGGATGTTGTTTAAGCGGGCGATACCCTGAAGTGACAGAGTTTACAATGCATTCAGCCATGTAAAATCTCCTCTGTGTTGTACGGCCACACAAAGACAGGGCAGCCAAAGCGCCCCTCAGATGCCGAGGAGTGCCTCCCCGCTCCCCGGCTGCCGGACAACACGCAGTCACGCTTCTCCTCTCGCTGGCCAGACAGAGCTGTATGAATTTTGCTAAATCTCGAGGAATGCCTGCACTATGTCATTTCTTTAAAGAAGAAAATTTATTTTTACTTCGCAGTAAAATCACAATCTATTTGCACAATTTGCTTCAATGCACACAGAAAGGCAAAAATTGCGCTGCTGACTGCGTTATTATTTAGCAAAAGAAATGATACTCTCACCATTCTCCAATGCTTTTGCTTTATAGAGCAAAACACAACGTGGAAATTATACCTTCTTTTTCAGTTCTTTTGTTCCACACGAAAAATGAATCAGCAAAAAGCAAACCAGCATTAGATTGAGGAACTCTGCCCTAAACCACAGCAAAACCTTACTCATTTTTACTCTCCTGCCATAATCAGGTGGCCTGCTGCACGCTAATCCCTTCCTCCTGTAAATTGGAGAAGGCTGCTACGAGCCGTTTACAGATGGTTTGAACAGGAGCTGCAGCATCCGTGCCGTCTCCCGCGCACGGAGGCCGACAGGAGCACAGCCCCGCTCGCAGTCACACTTTCTTTCGGCCGGTGGCAGAGCAGCGTTGGGAGGTCTTCTCCCCATTTGCACAGAAGGACAGCAATTTGCAATAAGCCGTTTTAAGGGGGGGGGGGGGGGGGGGGGGAATCCCACTTCTCCACTCCCACCAGGCAGCTACCTAGCAACAGTTGACAAATGCACAGGATGGAACTGGTACTGAGCTCCGGCTCACACGATTATCCCCCTTCCCTAGCACTTCTGATTGAGTTACACCTGTGGGGAGCATCTCACCAGCAGCACCTCTGACAAGCGCAGAGGTGGCAGCTCTGGCACACCCGCTCTCTTCCATTCCCAATGCAAAGCACAGCCACAGTCTGGCCTTCCATCATAAACTATGGAGAAATACTAATCAGCATCTGTCCAAGCATGCTCCTATTTCCCTCCCAACCTCCTTGCTGTACTCATGCTCTTGCTCACTGTCCATTTCATGCGAGCTGGATTACAGGCCGTGTCACCTGCTTCCAGGACCAGGCATTACCTCAGGTGCGCTGTGGTCCCAGTCCCAAAAGCTTGCCCTGACTCCTATGCAAAGCCTGGAAATCCTCGTGTACAGAGAGAAACCTGCCGCCGAGTCCAGCTCCCCCCGCCAGCTCTTCCCTAAGAGCAGGAAAATACAGGGCTCTTCAACCCCACTCAGGGCTGCTCAGTGATGTTTTTCGGAGATCAGTGGGGTATTTCTGCCAAAGCCCACCCGGCTGCTCAGCCGGGCCAGCTGGCTGCTGCTCACCACTGGCACAGCTGGGACAGCCACAGGGCACAGCTGACTGCCCAAAACCACTCCTGAAATCATCCTCATGGGTGGTACAAAATCTACTCACTGTGCTCTTGGACACCAGGAAGCATGTGGTCTTTGGCAAGGCCAGAGACGGGATCCTCAGCATCCTTTCTCCGTTGTTTGCTTAACACTGCCATGTACAGCCTGAATTTTTTTTTTTCTCTCCATTAAAGTACTTCTGCTCTAGTGTTTGAAAGATTACATTTGCTAAGCTGAGCTGCTACTCAAGCAAAGAGACTCAGAGTATTTCTAACACGTCCTTCAGCTTTGTCAGGAAGTGCTCTTTTGGTTTCTCGTTGTATCGGGACATTTAAGAATGATGAATTTCAAAGAGATGATAATAAAAAGTTAATGAAAAATAAACACTTTCCAAACTTCTAATCAGAGAAAAAATTATCTGTAGATAGATGAATGTATTCCAACAATTTTCATTGTTGCTTTTATATTATGGTAAACTGAATTGCCTACTTTTCTGGAAAAGGTTTTCAGAAACACAGCAATACATCATTAGTTCTGTAGCTATTCATTAAATACCTTCTCCAAACCTTCCAACTCAGATTCCTCCTCCCAAACTGATTTTTGATTTTGTTATAATACCAAAGGGGATTTGGCAAAATATCGTATTTAGCACTCACTGTACAAAACCCATGAACCATCTCTTTGATTTGCTGTGTGTACCTCCGAAGATGACTTAATATCAACATCACTCAGTCATTTGAATTGCCATAACAATGCCTTGTGAGCAAACTCTAAAGACTAAAAGCAACAATTTTAATTCCTTGTTATAATTAGCATTGTAAGTTGTTTTTAAAGAAGAGCAAAACCTCCTTGTTGCAGTTTTTTAATGAGCAACATAGAGGAGAATATATTATAATTAGAAGTATTCCTCTAGCACAAACCATTTAATCTGTTTTATATATGAAGCATTTTACCTTTTTGCACGGAAAGGTACTACACGCAGAAGACACATGCATATGAGCGCCAGACTCGGTATTCACCCCCTTTCATTCTGTGTTAGACTCCACAGCTCGACTGTCGCACCGAAAAGACCATGATACGCATCCGCATGTGTCGCAATAGCCTCATCTACAAGGCACGGGGTAACGCCTACGTGTACCTTCGCCCTCAACCTCCAACCGTTTTAAACAACAGGATGAGGCTCTGTCACAATCCCACGAGTAAAGGGGAAAGACAGTCCAAGAATTTCATAGTTATACATGTCTAACCCCAAAAGAAATTAGCTGCTAAAACACCACTACCTTTTCTAACGAGCAATGAATAAAGTAAATTTGAGAGCTGCTATTTGTTCCAGGGAAATTGAAAATGCTCAGAGCACACAGAAAGCAAATTTATAGGGGAAGAGATTGCACCCAGTACCCAAACATATCGGCCCCTGCCTGAGACGGGGGAGAAGCGTTCAGCTTCCTCTTTAACCCACCCTGGGTTTGTGTTATTAAACACCCTCCCCACTCCCCACCTGCAGCCGGCGGTGCCGCAGACCCCACGCTAGCTGCCTTGCCTCTTTTCCACTCCAAGCATGGCTCTGTGCCTTTGGGAGGCTCCCAGCTGGATCCCACACTGTCAGGAGCATGTGTACACCGGCTCTGCTGTGAGACACACAAAACTGCATTGCAGCCCCTTTGATTCCGTACTTTCTGTCCCTGCCTAGATAACTTTTCAGAAGCTGACAGAGCCTTTACAATTTAATTGGTGTTGACACCTTTTGAAGCAATGCCTTGAGGCGCCGAGGGTCATTGTCTACTTTTTCCTGCTTTTCTGCGGCTGCCTCCATTTGGCTACCTTGCAGCCTGTGGTGCTATGGTGGCCCCTGCACTCTTCATTCATGTTTGTACTTGTACCGGGTCCCGTTACAAGGACCCTTGTTAAACACCCAGCAGGCAGCACTGAATAGAGATTTTGACTATCTGGGATTTGAAGGCCTCTAGCAATAACGGCGAAAGCCCCGTAAACACAAAGGTATCCCAGTAGCAGTGGGGCGTTAACGTAATCACGCATTTATGCCACAGGACCTCAGGACCAAGCTCCTTACTGTCGATTCACCAGCTATTAAGCCTTGGTAATTAGGTGGTTTCCCGTGACTTTTCTTTCTTGGGATTCACCAACTATCATTTTCCATATGTCCCTTTTTCCCAAGGCAGCTATACACCCTCACACATTCAATAAGCCGGGCAGATGGCACCACGTACCAGCCTCTGAGCAGCCCAAGCCAATTCAAAACAAGTAAAAAGGTTCAGCCTGGCATTCCCAAAGCTGCCCAGCAAAACTGGATCCAAAATTCAGGGAGGTCCCATGGCCTCACGATAGCAAACGCTTCTCTCCAGGTTCAGCCCTGCAGCAACCACAAGCAGTGAAACACTTATGGGCAGTCATATCCCCAAAGCAGCGCTTGCACGGAAGACAAACAGAAGAAAGAGGCTACCAGCACTTTGAGAACCTTCTTTCACTTCGTAAACAACTTTTAATATGCTTTTCAGTGAATTTTTCCAGGTTTAAGTAATTCAGGCTCTCAAATTTCCTACTGAAAACGCAAAGGATTCACTCACTTTATTCAGTCCCAAACATCAGCCAGCTCGGGGCCAGTCTCACTAGTCAAACCTGATGGCTGGGCTTTGCATTTTCCAACCCTCTCTTTGCCACATTTTAGAGACTGCTTTTCCACATTCATTCTGAATTCCGGCTATTCACCTATGGGGATCTGACAAATGAGACTTGTAATTCTAACGCGATGCTACCAGCTGCTCCCGCTTCGTCACCTGGGGGATGCTCGTCCCTGTGTCCGTGATCACACCGACCTCTCACTTCTACTGCAGAAACAAGCAAGCAGAACTGGGCCCCTGTGCACACCTGCACCCCACGGAAAGCAGGATCCGACTCCAGATCTTTATTCCTTGTTGTCTCTCTCCCCCGCAGTCGTGCCCGCAAGCCTCTCGCTCACAGCCAGCTGCAGCCATCCTCCTGCCCTCTGTCGCCAGCCTGCCTGAAAGATGGCTGCACCTCCAGGCTCTTTATTTGAACCGGTGCCATACCCTATACATTTCCATTACCTCAATTAATGTGTGACTGTAAGAGCTGCCAAGAGTCAGAATAAAAACAACTTTCCACGCACTGACAAAGCTGCATTCAGCTGTGATAAAGGACTTACCTTTCTCATGCTCTGCGAAAACCCTTTGCATCTTTCCATGCATTTCTCTGGCACGGCACACAGGGCTTTCTGGAAGTACATCAAAGTCCAATGAACTGGGTAAAAAAGACCTCTGTAGGCACAGGGAAGAACAGATCGGTTCTGGGGAGGCCAGGCTGGCCTGGTTATGAACAGACACGATCGAGAGTTTCACAGAACCCACCCCCAATGACAGGTATGCTGTTTCAGTGAGCTAAATGTAAATAACGCCAAGAACCGCTTCCAGCTGCGACACGCTCCACATGGCTCTGCTGGCTCAGCCAGGAGAGGTTTCCCTTTGGCTGACAGAGGAAAATGCCATCTGCAGAGCATGAATGTCCCACAAACAGCATTAGCGGTGACAATTTGCTGCACAGACTTCGGGAGAAAGTCACTGCATGAAAGCTGATTACATCCAGCTAGGTGTCTGCTTCCTTGGACTACAGTCAATCGAAAGGGCACTACAGCTGAGTTAAGAGCACATGTTGGGGCAGAACTTTGCTTTTCTTCTATTTTCATCATCTCATACAGAGTCCGTAGGAGGGGGTGGCAGCTTGTAAATAAAAAGTAAAGAAGCTCCTCTAGACTGGCCACTCTCTATCATGTAAGTTCATCTCAGGTTGTTCCTTGCAACAATTAAACTAAAAATACAACTTTTTCCTCATGGAGGCAAGGACTTTACAGAGTCCCTTGCAAAGTACAGGATATTATCTATGTACATATAGAACAACCATATCTAGTCAGACGAGAGGCTGACCTCTTTTTTTCTGTAAGTGGCCCTTGTGCCCTTTCACTTAAGAGCCTTTAGTGAGGCTTTCCTCCATCACTGTGCCCAGCCTCTTCCGGAGCCCATGCAAACTTTTGGTACCCACAACTAGATACCCACCCATTCCAGAATCAAGATTCTCATTTAGAATATCTGCTGTTTCCCTAACAAATCATACAAAATAGCACAAAGTACAGGAACTGTTCCCACAAGTAGAACAGTTTTCTCACCTTGTACACTTGTCTATTACAAAAGGCTATGAAGAAAACATTAGTTCCATTTCTGAAGTGTTCAATAGCCTCCTTTTGTTTGTTCTTTTTTTTTTTTTTCAATTCTCCTGTATTCTCTCCAAGATGGGAGGAGGATAACCTATCCAAGGACTTCTACGTACAGAAGCCCCATGTCTCATCTCCCCTCCCTCTGACACACGTTACGTGGGAGCGCTCTCTCATGCTCCTTTCATGCCCTGAGCACATGAGCACAGGCAGGCAAGAAAGGATACCCTTGTTCTTATTAAACATCTAGCAAGGATCGATGATATTTAGGTACTGTCTACATCCAGCAAGGCACAAAGGCTTCCCTTAGCATCTGCTACTCAGGCTCGTCTCCTTGGGGCCAAATAGTCATTGCTGATTACAACACGCTCCAAAATCTGCTCATTTTAGAGAGACCAGGACTAAAAAAGCCAAACTAAGTATTTCTCTACATTTACAAGGGGACTTTGCCCTTCTTTGGGTTGGATTTATATCTGTTCTGGTTGTCTTCCAGGAATTTACCTCTGATTTACAGCACGCTGAAGATGAAACTATTCATCTGACTCTAGTTATCAAAAAAAGCAATGCCGATCCTACCATGTGTCAGAGCAGGGATTACAAATGAGGGAATGAGCCACCCCAGCTGACTGGACACATTTCAAAATACTTTCCTTTCTGCATCCTGCATTTGCTCTTTATTAAAACAAAAAATAATAGTGCAGCATTTACTTAGTGCACAGGGTAGCTGTAAAATTTAATTAATCACTGTAGCTTAGCTTGCTGAGATTCTTAAATGAAAAGCCCTATAAAAATGTAAAGTGTTCTATAAAGAAAACCCCTCAAAATTGCCTAACATCCCACTTTCGTATTGTACCTTATGGCGCCAGTGGCTGGAGACTGCCTATAGTTCTGATTCAGCAAATTCCTTGCAACTAAGCATCTACCTACATCAATGAATACCAAAGCATGAATCGATATGGTTGACTGGGGATGGACCTAAATTGGTGCCCTATAGACTGTCTGCTTCCATATTTCCCATCCCCTCTGAGGGAGTCCAGATTACCAAAGGAGCCTTCCTTTCCCACTCCCAGATTTCCAAATGCATCTCTAGTCAGAGTCAAAGCGTGAGCTCCTATTTAATAGCACCTTACTTCATGAATATCCTTATGGGTCTGAATGAGTGGGCTTACAGCGCAGTACACTATTGTGAACGATAATTACATCGTGGATTGCTGATCTAGAAAAGGCAAGATTCCACCCCCCCTTCAAACAGCACTTGCCTGGGATTTGCCCCAAGGTGTAACACATGAATGCACACAGTGGTACAAAAGACAAATGCTGTATCTCAAGTGTTTCTTTTGTCTTTTGGGTAATTCGGTTTCATCATATGAATATATATACTGTTACAAGCGGATAATCCCTGCAGATCTCCTTTCTTCCAAATCAGATACGCTAGAAGAGAGCAAATACTTTTTTTGCCCTAATTTACAACCTTAAATAAAGATTAGGACACAGGGATGGGATGAGCACAGAATATTTCCTCCCCCCTGCAGATACTATTTCCACTCTTCCAATCTCAACAAAAAAACCCTCACGGGTTAATTTTTCAGTTACAGGGAAAAGCAGAAAGGGAAGAGTGCCCTTAGTGAGATACAGTAACATGCGCAGGTTTCCTTGGATCAATTGCCAGCATTGACACCGTATCCTTCAGCTAGCAGCCTGTGATGAATGGTACCCAGCAGCACTGGAGAGAGCACCGGCAGCCAAGCAGCATGGGTGACTGCATGCCCTCCTAACCGGCTGATGAATCACGAAACTCAAGAGAGACTCGGAGTGTGGGAGCTGGAGTGGTAAATGTTTTCATCTTTCTCTTTTATGATCTTCCTTTTTCCATTTATATAGGACATTTTAGAGACTGAGCTTTGTTACAAACTATTAGCCCAAGGCAGTGGGTTGGGGAAGTGAGATTTCATGGAAAGACGGAGCACAAGAAAGTGTGAACAACTGGAACTGCATGTGATATTAGTGGTTTGTTGTTGAAGAAATTTCTGTTTGGATTGTAGTTCAGACAGTTGCCTTGATGTGCTGGAATGAAAATCAGCACCCAATGTGCCTAGAGAAAAACCACAGAACTGTCAAAAAACACTCCCTTTTTATCTCCCAGAATCTTGAATTTGAAATGAGAAGTCCCCACTCACCCACTACACAAAAAACTACAGCTCTGCAATCACAGTATTGTGCAGTACCGTGCCAAAGAAAACAAGACAAGCGACTTCCCCCCAAAAAGCACCAAAGTGAGACGCTGAGGTATCCAGTTGCCCAGATACACTCTTACTGCAGAGCCTAACCTTTAAGCAATCCCATCTCTGGGAATGACCAAGAGCCAGGGAATCACCCATTCAGACTGACCAGGTGTCAACCTATGGCAATTCTACTGAATTCAATTTTTATTCCACATTTTCTTCTGTACAGTAGAGATGCATATGGTATTTGCTAAGTGTACTGTGACCCATATGTGAGCAATGCTTTAATCTGTGTGTGATCAGTTTGTTCACCTGTGTTGCAGCTTCAGCTCAGTCTGGTGAAGGTCCCTATCCACCAGGGCCTGCAGACCCACACCAGCAGAGGGTACGGGCTAGCGCTTGCACACCACTACAAAGTGACATCATGTTTTTGTCACGTATTCCAAACGCTCAGCTTCAGCAGAGCTTGTGCATGGAGGTTGTACAATGGCTTCCCAGAAAACAACCAAAAAAATGGATACAGCCCTGGGTGCTCATTTAAATGGCAGTTACCAGTCTACAAGTGCTAAGAATTTCTCTGGTCTCTTAACTAGCTACAGCCCTTAACTATGAAGATGAGAAAGCTGGAGCTCCCAGCAGCATGCGCTTGGGATGGCAACGTGAGAGGCTCCTAAAAAACACACACAGAAAAATTTACATGGCGAGTCCACACAGGGAAAGGGATATCAGGGGACATCCCAGAAACTCTTGATTTTTCTGATGGCATGACAATCTCACTCAAATGTTTCAGTTTAAATGAATAGCAATGCAACGCTATGAGGTCCTGCATGGTATTTGCTTGGGTTTACGGCCAACAAGTCAAAGTGAGCACCACTGTGTAACTGATGCAATTCCACGGGCACATCACAGTGTTAGACAGCCAAGTAGTCTTGTAGGAGCTCTACAACTGACCAAAATTAAAAATATTGTCTACAGCTTGTTGAAACAGCCCTTTTTGTCCCTTTAATTGTGAGGGAACTAGTTATGAGACTTCCTGTCAAATAAATTGTTTCTTTTCCCACTCAGAGGCAAACTAAACCGCCTACTGGGAAAGCCCTGCAATGGAAATGGCTGAGGAACAGAACTCCCAATTGTGAGGAACTGAGGCCTTTAACTGAAGGGAAATGTTGTTTTCCTTATTAAATTAATCAGTTTACAAAACATGAGATCATAGAAGTAAAGGGGAGTTCCCCTTTTTAAACATTGTGCTGGTTTTGGCTGGGATAGAATTAATTTTCTTTATAGTAGGTAGTATGAGGCTCTGTTTTGGATTTGTGCTGAAAACAGCGTTGACAACACACTGATGGTTTTGTTATTGCTGAGCAGGGCTTACACAGAGTCAAGACCTTTTCTGCTCCTCACCCCACCCCAGCAGGGTGTCCTGGGGGTGCACAAGAAGTTGGGAGGGGGCACAGCCGGGACAGCTGACCCCAAAGGGGTTTGCAGGGACAACTGACCAAAGGGGTATTCCATACCGTATGATGTCATGCTCAACATATAAAGCTGGGGGAAGAAGAAGG